>JAHWLE010000380.1:0-20982 GCA_024679135.1 Phytophthora foliorum | reverse complement strand
CCGCCCCCCCGCCGAGATGAAGCCGCCCATGACGGGGCGCGAGAAGAAGTCGGCCAGTTGGCTCAAGTTGAGCAGCCGGACGAGCAGCAGGATGCAGCCGCTGAGGAAGGCCATCATGACGCCCGTAGCCACGCGCTCGTCCTGGTCCTCGATGTCCTCGAGGATGGTGCCCACGAGCAGCGACACCTCGGAGCCGCTGGCCACGGACAGCACCGTGCTGGAGCCGAAGACGGCGTAGACCAGCGGCGCCGTGGCGGCCGTGTACAGCCCGTGGTGGGCCGGCACGTTCATGATGGTGGAGAGCGACACCTCCTGCGGGATGAGCATCATGGCCACGGTGATGCCGGCCACGACGTCGAACTTGAGGTCCTTGTGCACGTCGTAGTGGGGCAGCCAGCGGGAAATGGGCGCCACGTGCTGCGCGTGCTGCAGCCATGTGCGTTTCGGCAAAGCGAAGCGGTCGCTCGGGCCTGGGTAGCAGCCCAGCGCCTTGTTGATCCACGGCATGGCAGTGCGACTGGCGAAATGTACGGGTGTGCCGGGCGGTGCCAAATGGAAAGTGAGCTGCTTGGTCAGCGTTTCAAGTTGTCAACTTGTCATTGCCATGGCACCGCGCTGGAGATTGATGTAGCAGCAGCTGGAGGCTCTCATTGGGGTGCGGTGGACCCAATGATATGCGCCGCCCGCCGCATGTCAAACTTGACGCGCTTGGAGGAATGGATAGTGTGGATTGTTGTAACCTTGCTATTGTTGTGTGGATGAATTATATCCGGGTTATTAACAAATGGCATAGTATACGAAAGCGGATCTGATGTATGATACAATTGTGCATTTGACGCGTGAAATAGTACATGTTGATATGCAGTTAGTAAGATAATTTTGATGCTTACCACGGTACGATTGCAAATGAAGGGCGTAGAATGCGCATTAGAGCTCACGTGTGATGTTCTGCAGGTAATCAGGATTGAAAGTGTCTAACATCACAGTTAGCATTCACATATTAGATGTGTAATAAACATTACATATCGTAATATGCGGGGTCTATGAAATCTGGAAATTGAAGTGAACGTCAGTGACTAGCAGCATGGAGCGCGAATCCATCACCTCGCCGAGGGGTATCCGACTGCTCTGAAGCGATATTCTGCCTCTGGACGGCAGTACCGGGCTGCGCTTTAGGTTTCAAGTAGATTGTAGCTCTGGCGGAGCCGTGCAGCAGCCCACGCAGCAGAATGTGCCCTCCCGAAAGCAATACGAACGGTAGCAAGGGTTCGATCAACACAAGACTCGATGAGTTGCAGCGCTTCTTCCAGCAACAACTGGAAGCGCTTAATTCGCAGCATCGACACCAGATTCAGTTAATGCAGTTTGTTCATCGCAGAATTTAGTCCATGACGTTTTGTGCACAAATTCAGCACAGAGCCAGGCGAAAATCATCGAAATTGTGCGTGCCGCTTCGTGGATGGCTCACTTCTCATCCGGCCATGAGCAGCGCCCAGCCGTCTCCGCCACCTTGCTGCAGTGCGGTTCCTCCGCCTTCTTTGTTTTCCATCTCGGACGCTTCGTCCATGTCACTGGCTGCCAACGCGTCGGTCGGAGGCCCCTGGGGGGACTTTGTGTCTCGCTCGGACGCGTCCATGGCCAAATTGCTGCAAGATTCGCTGCCCAAGACCAAAGCCACACGCGCCACGTGGCTGGCCAATCACCAAGAGTTGGATGACGCTGACCGAGTCGACGGCGTCGAGTTTGTGGACCTGTACACGGGTTTCGTGCTGCTGCTGCTGCTTCCACTGGCGGGAGTTTTCTACGTAGCTGTTGGGGTCGCTGCACTGCCAGGGTTATCGGTACTTAAGATCTATATGGCTACAGCACTAGAGAGACCCACCAAGAGTATTAAGAGAGGGGTAGGCTTCCAGATCTTGTCGGTGGTGCTGGGGCTCCTGGCGTTGCCCTGTCACCTCATTGTACTTGTCTACTGGCTCGTACTTTTCACGACCATTTTCATCTTCAGCTTGATGTATGCAATTGCATCGCTGAAGATTCTGGTGGTGAGAAACAATTTGGCCTTGATGCAGAGCTGCAGTCAGTGGCCCAAGTGGAGCTGGAGAGATACCGTGTGTGCGGTGCTGGGGGCCATGGACAGACAGGGGTTTGCCAAGTTTGTTCTCAAATTCCCGTCTGCTGTGGTGATCGCGCCGATGCTGAAGTATTTACTCGGGTGCAACCCGTTGCTGTATCGACTGGCCATTCGACAGCGCTGCCTGTGGACGTCACCATTGGATTTTGACGGTGGGTTTAGCGTGAAAGTTGTGAAAAGTTTGGCTACCGGTAGTTCCAGATGAGTCTAACATGAGTATTGGTGATTGTTGTGTTTTGCCAACTAACAGATCAAAAGGCGGTGGCAACGGTCGTGCAGGCAGCGTCATGGACGCTCGTCAATTTAACAGACTTGCTGCCTCAGCAAGTGAGCAAGCCGCCGCGAAAAGATGACCGAATCGTCAGTGGTCACATCCCTTTCCCCGCCCCTGACCGAGTAAGCGGAACGGTGGTAGGTGTACTCACGACCAACTCGCTCGTCACGCTCGTCAATGCAGACCACAATGTGAATGGCAGCATTTTCCACAGTATGACAGCCAAGCGCAGCATCTACAGCCTGTTGTTTTTTGTCTGGAATCCTTGTCACTATCTGACGG
Source organism: Phytophthora foliorum (assembly GCA_024679135.1). Taxonomy (NCBI): domain Eukaryota; phylum Oomycota; class Peronosporomycetes; order Peronosporales; family Peronosporaceae; genus Phytophthora; species Phytophthora foliorum. The sequence goes on along the minus strand of JAHWLE010000380.1, from coordinate 18,292 downwards.
GCTACGTTGAGATCAATTTGCAGCATGACGGGGGCATCGAGCAAGCAAGTATGTTTGTGACACTTGTTTCTTTTGCTCTGTTGACTTATGTGATACTTGGGTTGTACAGTGTGGTGCCTTGTAGGTGACAACTACCTGGGAAATCTGTTGTTCGAGCGCACAGACGCGCTCTTTTGGCACTACGATCCTATCAAGCGTGGTCAAATGGGGCCCTGTAGTGTTCGATTTATTCGCGGGTCCGTGGCGTCTACAACAATGTCCGCGACGGATTCGGTGGTGGCCTTAGACGGGAGAAATAATGACCACGAAAGACGCGCTGTCGATGATATTGAGGCTCGTATGGACAGCTACCTCACCGGAGAAAGTATTGAAAGCTGCGAAACTGAGCTGAGCCTCGGAAGCTGCGAGTCTGAAGAGGATGGTAATATCGATTGCAGCAATCGGGTCACCATTGGTGCTCCAAGTAGTAGTTTTACGTCCACAGGGGAGGTAGCGCCAATTCCTGAGGAGAGAAGTACTTTGGATTCAGTCGCAATGTTGCAGTCAGCATCCAGCTCTGCCTCGCAGTCAGATTTTAGTATCTCGGATCAACGCTCCGAGCGATTTTATATCGTGTAGATGAATGATTAGAGCGAATAGCATCGTCGATGATAAACCGAGACCGCAACATGTATTTATGAAGGATCAGCCTTGCGTGAAGAAGAATCGCTTCGTACCAATAGACAGCAAGCACTTGGGATCTTAGCTTAGTCCAGAATCAATTTCTTCTGACATCCAAGCTGGCATGGAGAGCGTTGTTGCGTCGACCGAGCTTGGCGAGCTAAGTTGACTGCGTTCAGTGGGATACAGGCCTTGTAGACTTACGAGTATTATGGACGCCCATCCAGCACTGGTTCAACTGCATTACGTGTAGCCGATGGTGTAGTCCTTGCCGGGGATTTTATCGTGGCGATTATTGTCTTCAGTACCATCGTGTCATCGAGCCACACTTCACATGGTCCGTTGTCAGTGCACGTAAAGTGTACGGGCAAAAAAATGGTTTGACTTATCATATCAGCAATGATCGCAGGGCAGCAACTTCATATATCCCTCGTTAATGTCGAAGAAATGGCGAGGTCCATGGGGACTGATGCAGAATGGAATGTTTCGGATCACTCTGCGCTTATAGGTAAGATAAATGTGGAAGTGGACCAATGGATCGAGAAAAGTCAAGATGAGGACCCCTCGGGGGCCGGCGCGACCAAAATGTGATCATAGGGCACGCAGCCAACACTCTTCTCACTTGACTGCACCAACGGTTGGTGCGTGAAGGACTTCGACCGGGCATGGGAATTAGGTGGCGTTAGAGTTCTCTAAATGTACCTCACTTCTCAAAACAAAAAAAAATATTGTCGAAGTTGTACTAGCATACAAAACTATCGATATGCGCGATCGCGTAAAATTTTGTATAGGTTACATGTAATGCATGGTTGCCGTCACTGACAGCCCGTCAGAGACTTCGCGATTAATTAACGGCGTTGGAAAAATTATGGAACGAAAACTCCGCCGAACCATGCATTCATTCTTACAGCTTCTCTAGCATCGCAAAATTGACCCAAGTTATTAAACTTAACTCAAGTGAATTTTCGTATCGACTCAAAGGGTGGCATTTTCACCTTGGTGCATCCAGTATATTAGTCACGCAGAGCACGTTGAGATCCCGACGTCAGCGGAATGCACGCCTTGTACACCTGCCACGAGTAGTCGTTCTTGAGGAAACGAATGCCCAGCCAGTACCAGCGAAGCGTGCACGAGCCCTTGCAAGACGAGTAGTCGACGGTGTAGTCCTTGCCCGGGAACTTCTCGTGGCAATTGTCGCCGTCGAGCACCATCGTGTCGTCAAGCCACACCTCGCACGGACCGTCGTGCGTGTATCCCGTGGAACGCATCGCGTTGCCCTCCGGAATGGGCTGCGGCGTACCGTTAGGGTCGGTAAATCCACAAGAGAAGTCGGCGCCGCTGGTCACACTGTACTTGGCATTGTCCATGAAGTCACGCAGCGACTTGTAGCCGTTTTGGTCACGCCACGCAGCGAAGTCCTCCTGGGTCGTGAAGCCCTCGTTTTCTAGGAAAGCCAGCGGGTTGTACTTGGTGTCCTTGTCATCGGTCGTCCATTGGGGTTCCGGCAGAAGCACAATCTGGTGAGCCTCGGCAGTAGGCGCCAGCAGCACCATACTCGACAAGGTCGAGGCTACAGCAAGTGTCGAAACGATCGAGGAGACCATGGAAATTGATGAACGTCGGAAGTGTCGGCAAAATGAAAAGTGATAGCGGGCCGCTACACTATTATGGCGGCAACCCAGCGAAAGGTATACGCAAGCACGCTGTGCCGTTGTCGTGTCTCGGTGGGAACGACAATTCTCCAAAGAGTCAGAGGCAAGATTAACTGTTGGGAGCTGCGATTCAATGGTCGATGCGACAATGTCGCTGACATTGCAGGCGGCTCTCAAGTTGGGAGTCCCAACAGCATTATGTCGATACTGTAACACTGTACCAGCACACGCGCGACACGATGCGTATTTTAAATCGCGAAACGTAAACTTGAACTCAGCGGTGGGGCTTATGGATATAGTGCGAGATTGAGTACCTGGAGAACTGTAAGCTTATTTTAATTACTTGCAGTTAGACTGACAGTTCTAAGTCTGTAGCAGACATTATATTAGTAAAAGTATTAGTGTAGGAGCTGCAGTTCACGCTTTATCGTAGATTTGTGCTGCGAGGGCATTCTCTAAAAGGTGCTCATGATTGTGCCGATTTTCTAAAAGATGCAGTCTGTTCTACATGTATTTTAATACCTATTATACTAGTATAGTATTGAAATAAAAGGTGCTCAGTCACAACAGGCGAGCATGCTGCTCAGTAACCTTACTCGTTCGTCAACTTAATAACGACGTGTGCCAAAGACAGCAAGCATGATAGGCTAATTGAAAGCTACCAGGCTGAGCGTCTTCTTGTTATATACTAGTATCGGTTAACATGGCAAGCACCTACCGGCATAATCATGAGTCATGAGAATGCCCGTGCTGGGATAATAGAAGGCTTTGAAAAGAGACTTGCTGTTGGAGTTGTCCCACATGTACCGGCTTGCCCGAAAAAACGGCATAATTTATACACCGTATGCCATGAATAATGCTTGACACCATAATCATACATGTACATGTACAGCACAACGTTTTAGATTTAACGTGATCGTCTCCTTAGTCAATCTCTTTTATAAGCGACTGACTACTTTTCCTTGCGCCATTTATTCCTGCGGTTGCGGCTTCTTCAGCTCCTTCTTGATACGAAGCTTCTCGTGCTCGATTTCAGCCATCAGCTGCCCATACATGGTGGGGTCTATCTGATCCTTTTGCGCCAAGAAGTTACCCTCGACCTCGCGCAGAGATTCCAAACGATCCTGCATCTCCTCACGGGTCAAACGCTTCGGCTTCTCCGCAGCACCACCTTGGTCCGACCCCGCACCCGCGTCAAGAATGCCACAGTTGATGATCTTGACGTCGGCCTTGGGCTTGCCAGAGCGTCGTCCGCAGCTCGAGATGATATCCACAACGTCCATACCCTCCAGCACACGACCAAAGACCACGTGCTTGCCGTCGAGCCACGGTGTGTCACCCGTGCAGATGAAGAACTGACTGCCGTTCGTGTTCGGACCAGCGTTCGCCATACTCAGCGTTCCGGGACCTCCGTGCGGCACGGACAGGTCCTCGTCATCAAAGCGACGACCGAAGATTGACTCTCCACCACGCCCATTGTGCTGCGTAAAGTCTCCACCCTGGATCCTGTAAATAAAGCACTCAATCAGGCCCACCAGCACCAAGTACAACAATCAGCACCATCAATCCAAAAACGTACATGAAGCCAGGGATGATGCGGTGGAAGCCTGAACTCTTGTACCACAGCGGCGGACCCGCACGAGACTCCCCCTTCTCACCCGTGCACAAAGCTCGGAAGTTCTCCACTGTGTGTGGCTGCACTTCTCCGTACAATCCCATCACGATCTTGCCCACGTAGTCGTCGTTGATGCCAATGTCGAAGAACACCTTGTCCGTCACGATCAACTGCCACAAAAAGTATTAAAATTAAAAAGAAAAAAGCATCAGCACCGCTTCCAGCGTTTGCGCAGCACAGCAGCATTATCCACCTCACCTCTCCCTTGTACGGCGGCGCTCCACTGACCACCTTGGCGCCCATAAGCTCCTCCAGTGACGGGAAGGGCCCAAAGAAGTAGCCGATGGCGTATCCACCGCCAAACATGGCGGCCAGACCCAGCGACGCCTTCTGCAGCGACGTGAGACTCGAGGATCCTCCAGGTTGACCCGCAGAAGAGCTGAACGCAGCCGTCTGCAACGTTAAATAGAATAAACATAATAATTAATTAAACGCAATAAGAAACTTGGTTTTTGGGATGTTTCAACGCGGTTTAAAGCGGGAAAAAAGGTGGAGAAGGCGAGCAGGACCTTGCGGGCGCGCAGAGAGCGCTGGGAATGCAGCAGGAGCTGCGACGGACGCAGCAGCAGAGACGCCATGGCCCCGAGATAAGTCAAAGTGAGCCACAAGTTTTGATACGCTACTAAGTGCGCTTCGTACTTAGTGATGTATCTGCGCCACGTCACAGATTGCGTACGAAAGGGCACGATGGTTGGGCATTGTAACTGCAACGGCTCAAGGCGTCGAGTCTTGTTGCGCAAAGGCAATAGCTGCGTGCAGCTTCGTTCTCTCGTTCGTCTTTTGATCTTGCTATCGCCAATCAATTGTGCCCGCCACGCTGTTTCGCCGCACGTTGTCAACGTACGTGTTGATGACCCCGTCAGCTGTGGACGCGACCTTGGACGACGACGAGCTGCGGCCGCCCTCACTCATTGCTGGCAGCCAGCAGCAAGCGTCCAGTCAAATGCAATCAAAAAATGGAGAGAGCGACGAAGCGTTGAAATCCGCTACGACCGGCAAGGTCGTGGAGAATGACGACGTGCTGCCGATGGTGCCTCCGCCGACTGCGGCTGCGATGCTGCAGTCGACACCGACAGCAGAGCCGGGCGTCCGCGTCGTCGCGGAATTGCTAAGGGCACCGACAGCGGAAGCGCAAAAGAGCCAACTTGTTATGTCCGTCGGTGTGCTCGTGGTGTCGGTGTCATTGGGTGCGAGCGCGCTGTGTTTCCACGACGAGATTTTTCAAGCCACAGGTATTCAAAGTGGCCTGTTGCTGGGGTCGGCAGGCTCCGTCTCCATGTGCACCGTGATTATCGCAGCATATCTAAGAACCAAGTGGTATCGACGTCACATGTACATTCTGCTATTGAATTTGGCGCTGTGCGAGTTCTGTCTTGCGGCTTCATTTTTGCTGGAGCCGGCTTGGAATCGCGTGGGTGCTGGTGTTGGAAGTGATCTCTCTTGCCGATGGGTACGTGATCGAGCCAAGTTGAAAACACGATCTGATAGTGCTAATACGTTTCGGTTGTCCAGTTATCCACAGCTCGCGAATATCTTCTAATGTGCTCGAGTGCTTGGACGACCTGTATGGCGCTTGACTTGTATTATTTGGTACGTTGCGTATTATTTTTATTTTCTTAGCAGTACTCAACTGCTTACCTTTATGCTGTGTGTGAACAGATGACCAACCCGTTCACGTCACCTCGGCTCAATCGGCACAAGTATCAGGGAATTGCACATTTAACAGCATTCGTAAGTGCCGTGATCATGTGTGTATCCAATAGTTTCGGATCTCCTGTAGCTGTGGGAAGATTTTGCTGGGTAGGTGCCGATACTCAAGCCCGCAGTGATAATATCAGCTACAAACAGCCAAGTGGATCGACAACAGGTATTTGGGTATTCATCGTAACGCCAGCAACGATTTCTATGATTGCCAACCTGTACGTGACGCTGGTATCCTATGGTCGCTTTCGGCGCGGTGTGTCGGCCACACTGCGCAACCGACGAGTCTTGCTACGCGAGGGATTTTTGACGACGGTGACGCTCATTGCTTACTCAGCATTACTGTGGGGGGTTTATGGGGCGTACTGGTTGACCCCATCGGCGACTCAGGCTCGGAGGCTATCTCGACTCTTTACATTCTTACTCTCGTACAGAGGCAGCGTGCCTTTTATCTTGTGGTGTCTGTACAAGCGCCCACAGCATAAGAAAAAGAAATCAAAGCCTGGGATTGTGGTGGATGGCTCTGTACAAAGTGAAAATCTGCAGAGTGAGGATGACGACGATGCAGACGAAGATGACGATGCTGTTCGTCCGCAGATGAACCTAGCACTGCTAGATGAACTCGTGTTCTACACGACCCACGGTATCGCAAAAGCTGTGCGAATAACCAGCACACTTGGGCAGTATCCTTCGCCTTCGATGGCTTCCTATTCAACTCCACCTGCGGATCAGTCTGAACAAACCGTGCGCGGACCAGCCCAGTATTCATTCATGGTCCAGCCTTTACCCGAGGACGCTGCTTGGAATGAGTGCCGATTTACAGCTTTCCGGCCACTGGAATTCCAGCGTATCCGTCGATTTTTTGGCATCGAAGAGGACGCGTACCTTTCGTCGCTGAAGGCGTGCACAACACCCAAGGTCAGTGAAGGTGCAAGTGGCTCTTTTGTTTACTATTCGTCTGATCGCAGCTACGTTGTCAAGTCCTTGACTCGCTCGGAAAGCGCTTTTCTCCACGAAATACTGAACGAGTACTCAGCGTATATTGAAGAGCAGAACGGTGAGAGTTTTCTTACGCGCTTTCTCGGCAGCTACAGCCTCGAGCTCTACGGACGACCAACACACTTTGTGGTCATGGAAAATGTGTTTGATGTCCAGCAAGGCATTTCTATCCACCAGCGGTACGATATCAAAGGCTCCTGGGTAGATCGCAACGCGCAGAAACCTCGCCGTGGGGCTGAAGCTACTTGCCGCCACTGTAATCTCAGTTTTCGTTGTGGCGGCAGTAGTTCTCGCTCAAATTCAGTTGCTAGAGACAAACTGCGTCGAAACGTGTGCCCGAATAGAGCAGGAGCACCTCACGAGCCCAATGTGGTGCTGAAGGACATGGACCTCACAATGAAATTGCGTTTTGGCAAGAACGCGGGACGAAAACTGCTGGCGCAGCTCATGCGGGACAGTGATTTCCTGTGCGCATGCGGAGTTATGGACTACTCGTTGCTGCTGGGCGTGATCGAAGTAAGCTACTTAGTCAATCGACAAAACATCCTCACAAGGGACGGGAGCGTCTTCCTGCCAGCCGACTCCTTCTCCGAAAAGCCTAATACTCCTCGACGACGCAGCGGTAAGAATGACAACGAGCAAGGTGAAACTGAACCGGCAACAAATCCAATCAACGGGCGAGTAAAGCAGTCTCAAGAGTGCCTACGCGCTGCCGAGGTTGTAATAGGTCCCGGCTTCTACTACATTGGGGTCATCGATATGCTGCAGACCTGGAATCTATCAAAGCGGATTGAACGCTTTATGAAGACAGTCATCTTCCGCAAAGACCCGGACGGGATCTCTGCTATGCCTCCGAAGCCGTATCGCGATCGGTTCCATCGGAAATTGCGCGAGATCATCCACCTGGGTCACAACTCAAGTATCGTGCCAGCAGCGCCAGCAACTGTCGAAGGGGGAAGCACGAAGGATGACGATACAGAATGTTGCGAAGTAAAGAGAGCAGGAGGGATTTCGACGGAGCTTGATGAAGACGACGGATACGATCGAATGACACGAATCAGGCCGCGTGGAGTTCCAGCTCCTCCTTCAGCACACACTCCTGCAGCAAGTGGGCAGGAGTCCCAACTAGAAAGTTGTGACGACATGCCCATGACACCTTCAGCTCAGGGCCATGTATTCTAACCATGGACAAGGAAATTCTAGCACCTTGACACATTGGTAATCTACGATAAATATTCCTACATAGATGCATATCGCTAAGCTTAAGACCCGTTTGCTCATGCCCCAAAGTGCGAGACTTTTGACTGCGAACTTAAGACGCACTTAGTGTTACATATTATCCTCCAGACAAGTGCCTTCCACATACAATTGCCCATATGCGGGGGTTGGATGCCGCGCACCTCGACACTCATAATCCCCAGCCAACCACTCCGATGCTCTTTGCCGCCATCGTCCCGACGCCAGCAGTTCTCCTTTTCGTCTCTATCAAGTAGTCGACTGTCAAGATGCCTCGTGGACCCCGTAAGCACCTGAAGCGCATGAGCGCGCCCAAGCACTGGATGCTGGGCAAGCTGGACGGCATCTGGGCGCCGCGCCCGTCGTCGGGCCCGCACAAGCTGCGCGAGTGCCTGCCGCTCATCATCATCCTGCGCAACCGCCTCAAATACGCGCTCACCAAGCAGGAGGTCACCATGATCTGCATGCAGAAGAGCGTCAAGGTGGACGGCAAGATCCGCGTGGACCCGGACTTCCCGGCCGGCTTCATGGACGTGGTGGAGCTCCCCAAGACGGGCGACCAGTTCCGTCTGCTCTTCGACACCAAGGGCCGCTTCGTGCTGCACCGCATCTCGGACGAGGAGAAGAAGTTCAAGCTCGCCAAGGTCATCCGCCAGGAGTACACCAAGAAGGCCATCCCGTACATCGCCACCAACGACGGCCGCACGATCCGTTACCCGGACCCGCTCATCAAGGTCGGCGACACGGTCAAGATTGACCTGGAGACTGGCAAGGTCACGGAGCACATCAAGTTCGAGGTCGGCAACCTGGTTGCCATCACGCGCGGACGTAACGCTGGCCGCGTCGGCATCCTGCACCACATCGAGAGGTAGGAACACACCTTCTGGACTCATTGCGAGCTGGGTGTGGTGGTAGCCTCTATCATTGGACCTGATTTGTCTATTTATAGGGAGGGATGACAACAGTTGTCCTCCCTGATTGTTGATGTGGACTTCTGAAGCAGTGACTCACGTTTTTCTGGTATTGTTGATTGTGCTCTGCAGACACCAGGGTTCGTTCAACATTGCCCACGTGAAGGACTCGGCTGGCCACGACTTCGCCACCCGCCTCGGCAACGTGTTCGCTGTCGGCCAGGAGTCTCGCCCGTGGGTGTCCCTGCCCAAGGGCAAGGGCGTCAAGCTCAACATCCTGGAGATGCGCGAGCTCAAGGAGAAGAAGGCCAACAACTAAGCGTCTTTGACACTCAGTAGTTGAAAGATGGAGAGCTTGCTAGGTTCGCGGCGACTCTGAAAAGGGTCGCGCACTGGCAGGTTCTGTCTTCGTGCTTTCAGTCTTAACTGGCATTGAGAGGAGAACTTTCTAAGAGCGAGAATGAAATAGGAGTCATTTTTCGTTCATTTCTCGCTTGTTACTTTGTGCTCGCTGTTTAATGACTTTTTTGGCAGCACTTTTGCTCTCATGCACCTTGGTATGACGGAGCATAGCACTGAACGATGTCACCCGTTCGTCACACCACGGATAAGGACACAGCAGATCCAAGTTTTCGTCGTCGGAAGAATCAGCGTTCGGGTCCATGGCCATGTCCAACTGAACCGCCAGCACTCTGAAACCTGGAAGAACAGCGCCACCGTCGAGGTCTCTCCACTCGTCATTGTCCACACGATACATATTCCCGCCTTCGTCGCGCTTGTACTCGTACATTTTGTGGCACCCCGGTCGCGGATCAATCAGCCAGCCCAATTGGACACCATGCTGGAAGAACTGGTTGCGCATCTTGCGATTGAGCGCGCTGAGATGGGAGTCCTCGCCACAGAGCTTGTCGATTTCAACCACGAACGACGGGTTGTACGGCTCCTCGGCGTACTGCGATATTTGTTGGTCGGACGGATCTCGGCCGGCGTAGTGCGGGATGTAAGAGATATCGGGCGTTCTCACGGTGGTTGGTGATCCCGTGCGCTCATCAAAGACGTAAGCTCCTTGCGAGTACAAAATGCCTCCTTTCTTTCTCGAGACAGCATCCCAGCACCTCAGCAACGACAGAATCTTCTCTCTTACCTCATAAGAGAACTCGAGCGGCACCGGTATCGGTGTGAAATAGCCCTCGTCACCCCAGAACCCGCACAGTTCTCCAAACATTGGATTCATGAGGGGACCGTGTTCACGAATGTACTTGTTCAGCGCTTCAACCGTAACTCCAGGGTAGTCCTCAGCGCAGCATAACGTCCTTTTCCATTGTAAATCGTGCACTAGCCGCTCCAGCACGCGCTGGTGCTCTGCTTCCACCCCCGTTGGCATCTTGCGCGCTGCAGTGAATTACGAAAATGATTGAGAACAAGATTGAAAAGGGCAAGTGTCTTACAAGTGTACATTCAACCAACCTTAAGCAGGGAAGAGTTGACCACATCGAGCTATTTTGACAGGTTGTTTGGGATCTCCTCTTGCCGTCGCTACTGCGTTGATTTGATCTAGTACAGCGTAGCTCTCGGTATCCATGAGGCACCCGAAGACCACGTGCTTGCCATCAAGGTTTGGTTGCTGCAATGCCACAGTGAGTGAGCACATGATGGTAAAGTGATAAATGAGTGAGAGGACTGACTTACGGGGGCGAAATGTAGGTAGAATTGACAAGTGTTTGAGTCTGGTCCAGCGTTGGCCATGGAGAGCACGCCGGCCCCGGTGTGGCGTAAAATAAAGTTCTCATCGTTAAACGTCGATGGTGGAGCAAGCACTTCGGATGGCTTGCCATCATGTGAAGAAATGGAGTCTTCTTCTATTGGACTGATGTGGCGGTCACTGTGGCCAAACGTGCACTCACCCCCGGATCCGTCATGGTTCTTGGAAACGAAACAATACGTCAGCAAAGGAATCCCCGTAGCAGCACATACACGGTGGCGTACGGCGTAGTCTCCCGACTGGCAGAATTTATCCTTGACGACGCGGTGAAATGGGCTGGAACCGCATCAACATCGTGCAAGGTTATTCCAAACCCGCTCAAAGTGTCTGGTATTTCTCTCCAAACTTACCATCGTGCGTAATGACGGCGTCGTCCTGTTCGAGTCTCTTTCGTCTCGCCAGTACAAAGGCGTCGGAAATTCTCAGCGGTTCGAGGCACCACATCTGCACGCAACTACAGCCAAGTAATCCGTGTGATGAAGTGAGCCTTAGTGGCCGTATAACTTCTTGGGGATGTGCCTACCTCGAGAAGCAGTCGCCCAGCAGTCTTCTCGCCGATTGATACGTCAAAGAACACGATGGGGTTGTCGTCACGCTGTCTAGGACGCTGCATGGACAGCAAAATCTGTTGTGCACTAGCAGGCAGCTCCAAAATTAGCGAGTGGCATTGACAACAAACGAGAAACACGAAAGGAAAGTGTACAAAACGAGTAGATTTACAATGAGGTTACAGGGGCATCACACCTCATTTCACTTGGCGACAATCTACAGGAAGTACGCGCCAACCGCAACGATGGCAGCCGCCGCAGCTCCCAGCGACACTTGCGAAGCACCGCTCGAGCCTGAAGCGGACGCCGAAGTGGAGGATCCCGACGAACTCGAAGTCGTGGACGTACCCGAGGAGGACGAGTCCAGCGTCGAGGAGGACGCCGTCGTGGATGATCCGGACGTGGAAGTGGTGGACGAACTCGTCGTCGTGGCGCTGGAGCCGGTGGTGCTAGAAGTCATAGACGACATGTCGCCGGCCATGGCCGATCCGGCAGCGGAAGCACCGGTGGTAGCAGCAGCACCGGTCGCTCCAGTTCCCGATGCAGCAGTGGAGGCACCCGCCGTCGATGCACCCGTAGCAGCCGTCGCCGCGCCGGTGCTTGACGCCGCGGTGGAAGAAGCGACCGAGGTGCCGGTCGTTCCAGTGGTGGCAGCCGCATTCTGGGCAGAGGTGCCAGCGACAGCGAGAGCGGCAATGACGAGAACCTGGAAGACCTTCATTGTTGTTGGTGCTTGAGGAGACTGGGTGGCAAATTGCAGAATGAACTAACTCCTTTAGCCTTCGCCTTGCAGACCTACACGGCTGGTAGCGCCCTTGCAGTATGTAGCAGGTGGACATCGATTGCGTCCATCATGATACGGTTAACCAACTGAGCCTAGCCCGCTTCCATCGCTTGCTGCTATAAAACTTCAACAGTTCCAGCCGGAGCTCGTTCTTGCCGCACGAATTGCATACGTGCTTGGAACATGCGTAGTTGTAACTTTTCTCAAAAGGGCGATACCTCTTCGGTGTACCTGAGCTCGATATGCAAGCGGTTGACTTTGATCAATGCGATAGGTGTGCAAACGCGTAGTTTAAGCCGCGTATTCTTGTTATGGAAAATAAGATACTTGCGAGTTGTTGAACCAAAGAAAATGAATTGATGCAAACTACAGCGTTGACGCCGACCATCAAGTCATGAGCTGCTGCCTGCCTTAGCACACGAAGCACACGGCGGACTCAGTTGGATCAGGCGTGACAACAGGTGATGCCAGAAGAAGTAGGCGCTGGCGTAGACTTTTGGTCGGTTTGTGGGAACTGTTGGGGTCGTCACAAGTGTTGAGCTAGGAGGTGTGAGATTTCCAGGCGAGTAATCTTCGGACGAGCCTTCCATTGGTGTGGTTATCATCGGTGGGGGTAGCCGAGATCGGAATGTAAATTCCCGTGCTTTTGCTTGCACCGAAGAGGAACCAGCGAAGTTCCAACGAAGTTGGTTTCTCAAACTGCCCAAACTTTGGTTTGAACTGCTGTTGGTCTTGCGAGCTTGCGGCTTTGGTGAAGTCTGATATTGCTGATATGATCGACCTTGATGCAACACCACCAGGCTGTCAATACACAAATGGTTGCTGGAAGGTTTCAAAAAGAGCACAAGGAAAAACGTCTTGCAACGACAGACCGTTCTCGAGATACTTGTACATTACATGAACAGCAGCCGGAGCATGAGATACCCAGCACGGTAGCGATTCACAATCAATCCGTATGTTGTGGTCTCTTCATCGTGGAGTACTCTTGAGGTGGACGCAGAAACTTCATTTGGTAACCAGCTTCGTCAAGGCACTTTCGTGGCGAGATGATCAGAAGCCTTTGACTCTGATGTGCACTTGAATATTTTGACAGCGCTTTGCTGGGCGTAGAGAATCTAGTGCGACTGCACAAACTACCCCGGCGTCATTCAACACAATTACCAGTAAACGCTTCCCTTCGAATCACCTGCATTCAGTGTACCTCGATCGTGGTCTCCGGCTGTGCTACGCTGTCTCTGGGTCCTGCTTCCAGGTGTTCAGCTTCATCGCTCCACGCGTCGTTATCCTCAACGACTGTGGTGCTTTTCTCTAACTCGTCTTCAGTCTCTGCATCGGTCACACCCATTCCGTCGCCCTGTTCACTGTGCTTGCTCTTTGACTCGGGAGTCTTCGATTCAACAGTGTCGTAGGGTTTGCCACGCGGGAATACGCAAAAGAGTCCGAGCTGCACAACCCCCAGCAGTAAGTTTGCGGCATTTGGTACAATAACAAACGCATCTTGCCGTAGTAGGCCATACGCAAGCCAGAGTACGCAGTTGACGGCACCCGAGACGATCATAGTCAGCGGCAGCAGCTCCGTGTTGCGTTCCTGTATCACTCTCTTCACTAGAACCAGCGGTGAGCCGAACATGACGGCGGAAATGGCCACCGTAATGAAGCCCACAATGTCCTGCACAGTCTCTTCTTCCACTGCCTCGGACCCCGCCACGAACGGGTAGAGCATGAGCCCCACGAGCAGCAGCGTCGTGGCCAGAATCTCAAGTCGCAGACTGGCCTTGTTGGGCTCGTGGCGGTAGTACACGACCAGGTAGAACATCGAAAACACAAGACCCACGATGTTGGTAGCTACCAGAGGGAAGTAGTCTCCAATGAGGAGGCCGTAGAGCCCCCAGGCCACGCAGTTCGCCACCATGGACAGCACCGGCAGCACACTGGGCATACTGGCGGTGCTTTTCTGCTGGTGCACCACTCGGATGGCCGGCAACAGACTCGCAAAGAGACCGCACGCAGCCAGAGACGCACAGACGCGAACAATCGTCACGAGGAGAGACTCGGCCATGGTTCATGCGAGTGGAAGGCACAGAGTGCACACGAGGGGACGTCGTGCAACGGAGACTTTCAGTTTTGTAACTGCCGGAGGTTCAGATCGGCGGGATAAGATTGTGGATATGTATCAGTTGATAACCTCGTACAATGTATAATATAAAATCATATCCCTGAAACAAAATTAACTTTAAATAACATTATCTTTGCTATTTAAATCCCGTGGATGTAGTCGAAAACAAGAAGTGTCACTGTATTTGTTTCGAAGTAGTCAGAATGTGCCTACGCGTTGCAGGACTGGGATAGCTGGAGCAGTTCCTGCACGTTGGCATAGCTCAGACCAACGTCCGTGACGGCGTTTGCGGCGGGTTTGGAAGTCGGGAACCACAAGAAGTCCGGGTGGTCCTGTTTCGACTGACCCACCCACTCACCGCCAATGATGTTGTTGCTGGCGTCCAGCTCCAACAGATACTCATAGTCCTTGGACGCGGTGTACGAGTTGATCTGGCCCGTCGACACGAGGGGTCCGTCGTTGTAGGACTCGGAGATCCAGCTGAACGTGGTCTTCACGTACGCCAAACGAACCATCTTGTCATTGAACGGGTACCTGAACGTGCCGAAGTACTTCAACGACGCTGATAAAGTATTCACAATGTCCATGTTCTTGACTTGGTACGAGCGCACGGGCTGGTTCCACACCTCAGCGCCGGCTGTCACATCCACGACGAACGAGCGCTTCTGCTTGCCCATGATGTTGGCGATGGCGATGTGAAAGTAACCGGCTCCCAAGTCACGACGAGCTGGGTTATTGTACCGACCGTACTGATCCGTGTTGGCCGGAGCGTCCGGCCCGTTGAAGCGGGCACCAGTGAAGACAGTCTGGATGGCAGCTCCATCGTACAAAGTCGTTACTAGACCCTTAATGTCCATGACGTGAAAAGTTACGCCGTTCTTGGTCACATCACATTGCGGCTCCGGCTCAAGGATGGCCGCTGGAGCCCATGCGTGGCAGATACCGAACCAGGTCGGGATGCAATAGCCCGTGGTCATGCCGTCACGCTTTGCACAGACGCTGCCGTCCTTGCGGCTTGTACAGTCGGTATCGGCCTTGCATGCGGTGTTGCGGTTGAGCGAATCGACGCCGTTGTTCGACGAGACCTTGTTCTTGAACTCGGTGGCGTTCAAGCCGTAGGCCTTGGCATACTTTTCAGCAGGGCAAGCCTCGCCACTCTTCCAGACGTGGTTGATGCCGTCTTGGAAGGTAGGCCAGTAGCTGCTTGCCCATGGAGTAGTAGGAGCTGTTCCGGACATGTACTGCCTCTTGAGGATCTGGAAATTGACCTCCATCTTCGATCCGAAGTAGGTCTCCAGATCTTGGATGTCCGAGCTAGTCGAGTCCTCCATGCTCATCAATTTGCGGTACACTGAGCCCTGTAGCGTTAGCGACTCAGCCTTCACCTTGTTCGGGTCTTCTAGGATGATCGGCTTGACGCATTGCTTGACCTGACCACCGTAAGCCGGGTGCAAAGGTGTGAGGCGAACAGAAATGTTCACCGGCGTGTACGGGTCGTACTGAAGCGGCGAGGTTTGGACCACCGCCGTTGATGCCAAGGCGGCGGTACCAACAAATGCGAAGGACCTTGAAATCATCACCATACTAGAAAATCGTTGAGGCAGCTTGGTCGAGGCTTGGGAAATTGGCAAGTAAGCTTTGAACTATCTGAGACGACACGACTGCTTTTGCTGTTCGTGTCGCGGCAATGACCATGGGGGAGACTTGTCCGGATGCTTACACGTTCAGGGTCTGATCCTTGTTTCGACCCTATGGCAAACCCCACAACTGCCTCAGACGTATGGCGGGGAGCATAACATTGCGCTACACGTACAGTAGTGACCTGAGGTGGAGTTTGGTTGCGCCGTAGAGCATGAACCGTGCAGATTTTTTTGCTTGGTTGGTAAACAGGTGAATGCCATTGTGCACCAGACTCCCTGTGGTCATCTGTCTAACCTTTCTACCAAGCTGTAGGTGGATATTGACTACACAGCCAACACAAGTGCAGTCTTCAAAGGTGGCTGGCGGCAGTACATGTAGTGGACGAACTTTTTTTTACTTTACTCCACGTCCACGATTATCTATAATACCTGCAGCGCGGAGGGATACCCTCGACGCCTTGTAAATGTGGCAGCAATGATATTAAAACGCCCGCGATTGTAGAAATTGAGCTTGAGGCTACCAATTCGCCTCGCCTCTAGTCCTGCCCAGCAAGGAAGCTACTCGAACATCTGCCCTTCATCCAGAAATGATGACAGAAACGCACTCTGAAGACCCACAGATCGCATCGTAGTTCCGCCTTCCCCTCCATGTTGCCGTTGCCGACCACAGGGCACCAGACTGAGCAGCCAGTCATCAACGCGGAGCCGTCTCAGTCGCCTCTTATCCTGTACACCATATTGGCGAAACCGTGACGTCACGCTGTTCCATCGACTTTAACTGCTTCCATTTCGACGCTGGTCGCAGCGTCGTGAAGATTCCTCTCCAATCTGACTGCCTACGACGCCCGAAAAAAACTTTGGTGTCCGATCGATCGACTGGAGTCCCCGCCGTTCCCGACGCACGCCATTGACAACCATCGCCATCAACACTCCACCGAAGCCACTGCAACGACCCGCTCGATCCCCTTGCTCGGTCTCACTCACTTTGAATTCCGTCGCCTCGGACGCACTCCGGTTCCCCAACGACGCAAAAGCTTCACGATGCCGCCGTCCCGCACGACCCCACCCTGGGTGGGGTACTCCCTCCTCGCACTCGCGCTCCTTCCGTCCGCCGTCCGAGGCGAAGCCATCACCGATGCTGCCGTCACGCCACTCGGAGACACTGCGACGCTGACGCACAGCCACCCGGCCTACGGTGGCCTCATGCGCGGCAAGATCGTGGAGCCCGTCGTGCTCACGGAGCAGAACAACCGCCACCTGGAGGCGGAGCTGTCGGACATCGCCCGCCTCGAGTCCTTCTTCGGCACGTCGATGGAGTGCAACTTCAACGTGCTCAAGGACTCGTACGCGACCGCCGTGTGCGAGGTGCTGCCGTGGTCGGGGGACTACTGGCCCTCGTACAAGGACGGCATCAACGTCGTCTGGAAGGACGGGGACGCGTCACCTGCCGAGAAGTACGCCACGGCGTTCGGATTCGACGTCGCGTCCTTCAAGGACAGCATCTCGTTGAGCACCGGCGTGTTGTCCGAGTCGGACGGGGGTTCGACCTGCACCAGTGACTCGGACTGTGACTCCCTCGGCGACGGCAGCTTGTGTGGGATCCGGGAGGGGGAGACCAGTGGCTACTGCATCCCGACCTGGTTCGGCATCTGCCACGCCTGGGCTGCTGCCGCCATGTTCGAGGCGGAGCCCAAGTGCGACGTCATCAAGAACAACGTGACCTTCCACTCGGTGGACGTGAAGGCGCTCATCAGCGAGCTCTACGACGGAGCCGCGATCGACGTGGTCTTCACCGGCGCGCGCTTCAACGGCCCCGACACGCCGGAAGAACTGGACGAGTACGGACGCTATCAAGATGCCGCCCGCAAAGACGTCAACCCCGCCTTCTTCCACATCGCAGCGGCCAACATCCTCGGCAAACAGCACCAGACTTTCATCGTGGACGTGAGCTCGGACTCGCAGGTGTGGAACCAGCCCGTGCAGAAGTACGAGTTCCTCGAGACGGAGATCGTGGATGCAGCGACGCTGTCACTCAAGTACTTTGACTCGGAGACGTACCCGTTCAACAGCGCCATGACCTACTTGGCCAAGTGCACGACACGACTCACGTGGACGGCGGAGTCTCTTGAAGACGGAGCTCTCACGACCACGGGCAGAATTGAAGCGTACACGGTGTACGAGGACTACGAGTACACGCTGGAGCTGGACGAGAACTACACTATCGTCGGCGGTGAGTGGCTCGGGGATTCGCGCAAGGACCACCCAGACTTCCTGTGGTTCCCAGCGGCCAAGCCGAGCGCTGACACCGTCACCGACACTGGGATTTCCTACGCAGAGCTGCTCGATCTCATTGATCAGTCGCTTCAGTGCGTCGACGTGACCGTTAGTCCAGATGTCGCGGACACACCGTCAACCAAGACCCCAGGATCAAGTTACACCAAGTCGCCATCGTACACCAAGACACCGTACACCAAGACACCGTCCACCAAGACACCAGTCACAAAATCACCGACACCGACAACCACGGCTCCTTCGACCTATTCGCCTGAGACCTACTCGCCGGAAACGACTGCGCCCGCGACCTACACGCCTGAGACCACGGCTCCTT
>JAHWLE010000379.1:7288-24674 GCA_024679135.1 Phytophthora foliorum | reverse complement strand
GGTGCCGGGGTGGTGCTGGTAGTCGTCGGCTTGGGAGTCGACGTCACTGTAGACGCTGGTGTCGAGGTTGTAGGTTTCGGAGTCGAGGTCAGCGTTGTTACATGCGTCGGTGTCAATGTAGACGTTGCAGCAGGAGTCAACGCAGGTGATGCAACGGACGAATTTCCAGTAAGCGCAGTTTGCAGCTGGCTAACGAGAGTATCATTGTCGACCGTACTCGAAGATGCTGGTGTCGGTGAAGGAGTCGAGTCGCAATCGGTCATAGCAGCGGTTTTCACCGTTGTCGTCTTCGTTGACGTGGAGGTAGATGCAGCGGTGAGAGTAGAGTTTGAAGTTGTCGTTGAAGAGCTCGTCGACGTTGCCGTGATGGTCGGAGTCGACGTCAGCGCTGCAGTGGACAGAGACGGCGTCGTTTTCTTCCCAGCCTTCATCGTCACCACAGAAGCGGATGTCAAGGCAGCCGTAGAAGTTGACGTAGCAGTCGTAGACGTGGTGTTTGTCGAGCTCGAGGTTGTCTTTGTAACGGTGTTCGACGTCGCAGTGCTCGCTGGTGCAGAACCCTTGGAGGCGGTGGCTGTAGCAAGAGGTGAAGAAATGCTGGAAATTGTAGCTGCTGGGGTCGGCGAAGACGTGGCAGTCGAGTTCGACGTCGTCGTTGACAGAGCCAATTTGCTTGACCCCTGCGTCGTCAAATGTCTGCACGGCATGGTGTGGTTCTGTCCGGCAGTGGAATTCTTGGACGATTGAGTCGTGCACGATGTCTGTGCGTACAACGGCGGACTGGTCTGCCCCGCATCCTCCGACGCCACGAGGTTCTCGATCGTGACGTTCTTGGACGCCAAGTCAGCCAGCACCGTGCGCACGTCGATCGCCGTGTTGGTGCATCCACCGCAGTGGTGAATCGCGACCACCAAGTTGTCGCTAGAAGCGATGAGCGGCGACCCCGACGATCCTCCTTGCGTGTCTGCGTCGTGGCCCACCTGGTCGGTTCCGCAGTCTCCATCCTCGCCTACACTGCGAATTGTCGTGTTGTCTCCATCATCCACCGTGCTCACGATGCGCTTCGCATAGCCGCCCGGATGCTGCGGCACGTAGATCGACTCGTTCACCACCGGCCCGGACTCCCGCAGCTGGAGATACCCGTAAGGCGAGAGGTCCACACAGTCTGGGAGCTGCACCACCGAGTAGTCGATGTCGTCACTATCCGCGATGAACGTGGACGTGGTCGCCACCAGTGTGCCCGGACAGCCGAGCTGCGTCTCACACTGGTCACTACACGACGAACTCTCCGCTGCAAACTCAATGTCCGTTGTGAGCGCCCAATCCTCCTGTTCAAAGCAGTGCTGGTTCGTGAACAAATGGCCTTGACTGCCTCCGAGCCACCCAGTGCAGAGATACGTGCCGTTGATGAGCAGACGAGCGACAGCTTGAGCCTTCTCGTACGCTTGAGGTAGCCCCTCGGACAAGTTGGAGCCGGGAGCGTAGCACTTGGCAGGTAGCGACTGGTCTCCGTCGCCGCAGATCGATTCCTGCCGCATGGTCGGGTACCCCCGCGAGTACCCGGTGATGCGATATCCTTGGCCAGCAGTAGCAACGCCGACGGACTTGTACGTGACGGTGACCGAGTTACCAGGGACGAAGCTGGCGATGAACGTCCCTCGTTGGTCTCGACCCAGACCCGTGTACGTATGGGAGACCGTGACAGTATCATCCGGAGAAGTGATAACCACCGAGTCCCCGTCCGGCAGATTGAAGCCGGCAAAGTGCACGGCCACGTAGGACGCGAACTCGTGGCTGATGAGGTCTTGACGGGACGTTCCGGCCGTGACGACAACGTCGAGCGTCTCCGTCGTGCCCACGATGGCGATTCCGTTGTCGGTGTATTCAAGCGCACAAGCCACCGCAGCGAACCCGAAAGCCAAGAGAAGGCGACGCAGCGTCATGGTCACGGTACCAGGAGCCCAAGCAGCAAATTGTAAAGTGACGAGGTGAATCCGTCGTCACCCCACTCGACTCCGCTGGTGCAAACGGAGGGGGTGAGGAACATGGTTTGTCTGGAATTTCGTGCTTCGAATCAGCACTAGAATTCGATGCGTTCGGCGTCGCAAGGAATGGGTCGGACGTTCTCCATTACCTCCCAATGTCTAGTGACGGATGTGGCCTCGCTCCATCGGGGGGTCGGACGCGTTCCAGTGGCACTTCGAAGCGTCGCTCGATTTCGCTCGAGCGATCGCGCCATGCAGCGCGACAATGCGAACGGCACCGGGTACGAGCCCCGGTCCATGCAAAGTGCCACCGCGAATTTCACGCCTCGTCCGGACTTGCGGTGGGGGCGTCTGAGCTTGGCCCAATTCCGTGACGAAGAGTTCCTGGCCAAACAACTGAGACGCCTCGAAATCGCACGAGGAGCTCGTCGGTCCGAGGTTGAGATCTTGACGGGTGACAAGACCATCCGCCAACGGTTGGTGGCGGCGCAGAGCAAAGCGGTTCAAGGAGCTTCGGAGGACGAAGAGTTCGACTCGAAAGCTGAGACTTTGACCACCGAGGTGACGGTCAAGACGACGGATGGTGACGCGAGAGAACTCACGAACGCTTTGTGCGTGCTCGGAGACTTGCAGCAGCCAGAGTTAGCGGCGCTCATGGTGACGAAACTCAAGGAGGCACTTGGACGAGTCTGCACGTTCCCCAATCCAGTGTATCAGTTGATCGCATTGCGACGTCAATTGGTCAAGAGCATGCATGAAGCTGTGGCGGCTCAACATCGACAGAGGAAGACGGCGGTGCAAGTGAACATGTCCATTGCCAAGTGCTTGGAGACCAGTGCACAAGTGTCGGTGGATGTAGTGCAGTCCCTACCTGATGGTGTCAGGGCCTCGGGGACGATCAAACCCAAGGAGAAAGTGGCCAGGGAAGCTTCCATGGGGATTCAAGTGCTCATCAGCTTTCTCACTGAGCTACACGACCCTGCAGTCACGACTGTGAGCCAGCGACGAGATTTTCTAGAGGACCTGATGCCGCTGCTACGTGCTATGGGGTTTCTGTCGCTCTCTCCGAAGCGAGGGCCCGGTATCAACTCGTCAGGGACCCCCTTAACTTCTCGTGGATTATCGTCACGTGCTTCGACTTCGTGTGGACCCTCAGCGGACATTGCAGAGTTTACTGAGAAGATCCAGCGCTTTTTGCTGGACATGTGCCCTCGATATACAAGTATTCCTTCTTCGTCGCCCAAACTTCCAGCGATCTCGTCAGGAAGCACCGAATTCGACGTACTGGATCGAACCAATGCAGTGAATGGTCTGATTCATCTCGCTGCGGCGACGGGCTCGGTTCGGGACTTCCTCGTGGTATTGCGAGTGCTTCTTGGTGCGAGTGACTATGCGTCAGACTCCAAAGAGCTACGAAATTCGCTATCGTCACGCTCATTGTTCACTTCTTCGGTGCCTTTGCTGGCCACTCTGCGTGCTGAGGAGCTGCCTTCCTCGCCAACAAACTCTGGACACAATGATGATGGAGTAACGACCGTGAGATTAAAAGCGAAGGAAGCAGGTATTACCCGTCCTGACTCCAGCAAACCGCAGAACGGAAGCCCGTTAAGCAAGCGGGAGACTGAGATTCTTGGAGATAGTGCAGTTCAAGACACACTCAGACGGAAGGCAATACCGAAGGGCATCAAGACGATCGGTGCAAGCACTAATGCTGGTTCAACGACCGTGAATGTCGCGATATCACATTCAAGTTCTCCGCACCACCGATTGTTGTACAGCAGCCCAGGAAATAACCTGATGAGGACAAAAGATGAGCTGAAGGATGCATTACTCCCAGGGAATGCTAGTCTCTCACTGGACATGTCGAAGATGAAGGAGTCACTGGGTCGAGATGCGCCGTCTTCAGCAATGGCGACTAATAGAAATGAAACACCAGTCGTCACCGCGAGGTGTCCAAAGTTTAAAGCTCTTAATATCCGGTCAGTCCTCGTTGAGCTGGATCGAGCAAAGCCCTCAGCGCTAACACGAGCTTCACGAGGAAAACCAGCGTGTCTGCTTCACACGGCCAACACTGGTTGTTTCATTAATGACGCGAGTGTATTTACTGGAGATGATGACGAGGGAGATCGCGAAGTGTGGAGTTGTGGCCAAAATTCGTACGGAGAGCTCGGACATGGAGACACAGCTTCTCGCAAATCGTTTGAAAGGATCGAGTCACTCCAGCAGAAGGACATAGTTCAAATTGGTGCTGGAAACGAGCACACCATTGCATTGACAGCCGACGGAAAAGTCCTCACCTGTGGCTATAACGACAACGGTCAATGTGGCCAAGGAGGAACAGCTCGTGTGAGTCACTTGAGTGAAGTTCCAAAGATGGGGGAGAACAGTATTTCGCAAGTCCATGCTTACAACGGATGTGAACACACGATTCTGGTTACAATGGATGGTCGAGCAGCAACCTGTGGCTACAACTATCGTGGTCAGCTTGGTCATGGCAATACTGCAAGTGAAAGCGTGCCCAAAGTTGTCCGGAGTCTGGAAAGCAAGATCGTGCGGTTGGTCTCGTGCAGTTATTACCACACTGTGATGGCCTGTGAAGAAGGCGGAAGTGGCCAGCAGTATCTCTACACATTTGGACGAAATGACTACGGACAGCTTGGCCACAATGACTCAATTGATCGCAAAATTCCACAACATGTTGATGCTTTGAGCGATCAACACGTAATTTCTGTAGCTTGTGGGCAATACCACACGATGGTAGTAACAGCCACGGGCAAGGCGTTCGCATTTGGTAAAAACGACTATGGTCAGCTTGGCGTCGACTCAATGGAGAACCAACTGATTCCTGTGCAGGTAAGAGCTGGATTAGAGAAACAAGAGTGTCTGGAAATTCGATGCGGATACTATCACACCATTGTTCTTTGCAGTGGAGCGCATTTGTTTGGATTTGGCCGTAACGACTACGGACAACTTGGCCTGGGTCGTTCCGGCGCAAGTTCGGCTGCAAATCTTCAGCTACAACAGCAGCGGTATTCGTATGCAAGATTAATTGAGGAATTGGAAGGAAAGGATATTGTTCGCTTTGCTTGTGGTTGCTACCACACGGTAGCTGTGTCGGACAATGGCGTGATGTACGTCTTTGGTCGTAACAATCATGGTCAACTGGGGACTGGTGATACTAATGAACGGCTCTATCCCTTCCCCATTGATGATTTTGTGGGGAAGCGAGTGGCATTGGTTGCTGCGGGCTTCTACCACACCGTTGTACTTACGGGTGGAAAAGAGGACGAGAAGAATGACCAAGACACTGCGTGTAATGAAAAGGAAGAAGCTTCTACTGCGTCACTTTCGGATAGTATCACACACTCAGTGATTCTTTCAGCCTCTGCTGTCCAGGAGTTATTAAATCCAAACAAACGCCCCGAGCTCGAAAACTGCTCGGGGCTGATCAAAAGCTTGGAATCCGAGTGCAATACCGACTTCGGTGCTGAGACTCCAGCGATCGATCCTACTGATGACGATTTCCGCGACGAAGACAATCACTTGAGCAGAAATCCCGGCTCGAAATCTGTGGGAGGAAGCTCAAATACCGATTCAGGAGATGCCCTCTTTGTTGCGACTGTCATTCTGGCGCAGCTGGAAAGACTTTGTCAACCGTTTATACCCAAGCTCGGAAGCTACCCGACTCTGCATCATCCTACGGTTGGTGTGATTGAATCACTTGTGGCAAATACGGCAACTTCATCATTTGATGTGAGCGGTGCATTTGAGGGAAGTTTTGACGCTTTTGGTATTCACAACTGCAGTTCGACATTCAAGAGTCTTGCGGTGCTACTGAAGCATCTCAGCACCAAGAAAATCGAGACAACTGCCCAACTTGCGTCATGCTTAGTACCTCAGTCTGGAGCTTCGTCAGCTACAACGTCTACTCCAAGACGCCAAACACAGCAGAACCCGGCAAGCCAACTGCAAATGTATATGCTGCTTGCATGTATTCGAGTTCTCCAGGCAAACTTATCTCAGCTTTTACGATCCGGTATGGCTCAGACAGTTATCCTGCTATCGTCAGAAATCAATGCGCGCAAATCTCCTATTGGAAGTGTCAAGCCGTGGGCAAAGGAGCTTGATCGCATGCGAGAGGAGATTTTGCAGGTTCGAGAGGTGCTGATGTCTCTGATAGACATCAAATATCGCAGAAACGTTTGCAATGTTCTTGACAACGTACCGAACGAAAGTGAAAACGCAACTCGAATTGCCGAAGAAGCCACCGTGACACTGATGCAAGGGTTTGAAGTTTTCTTTCCGTGTCAATGTCTGCAACGCCGATTCTGCATGCACACGATACACGAGAGCTCGACCAACGAGAACTTTGATTGGTCATGTGGAGTGCTCTGTCGACGGGATTCGTGGTCAATCGAGGCGTTTCCCAGATCGAAAACTTTGCTGCTTGAACCACTTTTGAGGAGAATAGCTGAGGACTCGCTGATTATCCGGTTCCTACCACTGACATCAATCTCACCGACTGTGTCTTCTCCACAAGAGATTTCGGGTCAAGTAGTACAGCAGGAAAATGAAGTCGGGTGCGTATCATCAGTGACTGAATTGTATCAACTACTCCTCGAGCGCATCGCAGCCGATTTTGCGCGTCGCCTTGGAGAAGTAGTTGCAACTCGACCACCTTCAGAAGTTAAGCCTCGACAAGACGCCACGTTACGAGCATTCATTGAAGTCCTGGGTGGGCTTCAGAAGCACCTTTCAAGCTGGGCGGCTAGCATCCCTGAGTGGACAATGAAGGAGGACTCTGAACTCACAGCACCAACTACTAGTATCGAAACGCAACTTGCAAGTGTTGTAGATCGAGTTTTCCGTGTGGATGAACGTGACTTGGATAAAGTTCCAATCGCCTGGCGTAGCTTCATCGAGTTTGCAATGGCAGCAATGGGGGAGTGCTGTGAAGTTCTCGGGCAAGTGTTTTCGATGGAGTCAATTCCCAGCCCAACTCATGGATACGATCGCCCCATTGAGCTGGGTGCTAGTCTGCAGGATCAAACGTTACGTGGTAAAATGCTCGAGGTGGTCGAGCATTCGATTGTCGGTCGATTTCTGCCGTTGCTGACTGTAAGTTTGTTCGAGTTCAGCAACAATTCGCTCTTTGCTGCGGCGCTGTTGCCTATACTAAAAACGTTGCTGAGATTGTTGGATGGCTTTAATCGTCGAGATGCTGGTGTCGAGGACGCAGAAAAACTGTTTGTGGAAAGTGTTGCATCTTCTGTCAGTCCTCGGCCACCAAAGGAAAACGGTGGGAGTTTCCGGCGAAAGAGCGATGGGAATCTGCTTTCATTTGGATCTGCTCGAGATGTGGATGGAAAGACTATCAGCAGAAAGGGGCTAACTACGTCTGATGCAATGGCGCTCCCGTGGCACTACAGACTTGAAAAAGAACTCGCAGTACTCGCTGCCGAGATGGCAGTCACACTTGTAATCGGTGATCCTTACTTCACGTATACTCAAGAGGATGGCGAATACGATGCTGTTGGTAGCGCCAAATTGTCAGAGCGTTGGCTCTCGAGCCCGTTATTCAGGGGTGGCCTGAGCTCGAAGCACTTGACGCAGAGTATTCAACACGGGAGAAATCAGCGAGGAGCAGACTCTTCGAAGCATGCCCGCGTTGTTCAGCACTCACCATTTCCGACTGCAGCATCAGCATTGCCAGTTGCACTGAGCTTCGATTCCCAACCATTTTCTTTGATTTTGCCCCCATCACCTGCGAACGAAGATGCGAAACAACGCTGGGATTTACCTACTGAACAAACTTACGGAGAAATGTTTTGTCCCGATTCGGTGCGGGGATTTCTTGCTTCCCTGCAGAGAGCACCCGATTCAATGGTTTGCAGCATTGCGAATAAGTTGTGCGAGTGGGTTCGCGACAGCTACGCGAAAAAAGATCCGTCGTACCGAATGATCGTGCGGCAGTCCCAACTCTCCATGAACCTCAAGACGCCTGTCAATGCTATCGAAAGGCAAGTTCATGAAAATGACATCCTGATCGAGACGTGCTTTTTTGCGGCACTTCTTCATCATAATATGCTTGGTTCTCAAGCATATCACTTTGCTCTTGGCATAGATCGATCACTTCCAGTAGGTCGGGGGCCTCCTCCTCGATCATTTTTCAGTTTATGGCAATGTGTGAGCCAACTACGCCGTCGTGTCGCTGCTAAAAAGACCGAGATCAAGAACATGCCCAACGAAAGCCCGCGAATGAGTGCGCTGGATCGGATAATTGCCTTCCAGCAAACGATTCTGGATCGGTGTAAACTTCTACTGCTTGTTGACGTGCATGAGGAGCAAGAGCACTTGAATCTCCAGTTAGACGCAGGCTACATCGCGCCCTTCGATCCTGCATTCATAGTATCAGCAAGCTCAGCGTTCAAACTATCTGCTCCATCAGCTAAGAGGCATCTCCACGCAACGTACACGGACGAAAAACTACCATTTTTGGCTGCGTTCCCATTTTCGAAGTGGAGAAAGGTGCGTATGATCCTGCACAGCGTGATCCGATGGAAGTCAATGAGCAATGCATTTCTCAACAACCGGCAAGATGTGTCAATTCGAGTTTCCCAGGAGATCCTGGCTTATGTTACGTCTGACGAGTCAGTATCCTCTAGAAGTTCGATCAAAGCGCTTCTGGTTGACCCTTGCCGGCGCGTGAGCTGTTCAATCCGTGGACTAGAGACTTTGTGGGAGCTTCTTACCGTGGTCTCATTTGATTCGATCCAAGCCGATATCGTTTACCAGGTTACGCAAGTGTTTGTTTTTCAATCCTCTGGACACTCGATTCTTGCGGGGTCTCAGAGCGTCGGGTACTTTTACTCAAGTCTTCAAAGTGAAACATTTTCCGAGTTTGTTGGACGGTTGACCGAGATGATGACTGACAAGGCGGTAATCCTAATGGAACCGGGCGAATCTGATGTCACCTCTACATTTTGGATCGTTATTGTGTTGCTTAGTGCCTGGGGTATCCACTTCAATGCTGAACAATTTGAATTCGTCAGTGACATTGGAATCCTCGGCGTTATTCAAGAAATGCTGCAGACTCTTTCAAATAAACGCAGGGGAGATGCGGAGGTTTCCGTCGCAATTCCATCCGTAGACAGTATTGTTGGCAGAAGTGCAGGACAGTCAACGGTGGCACAAATCGCTGTTCAAAACCAGTTAGGTCGGTTGGAAGATACGCTATGGGTACTGTTCCGCTATATCTGTGTGCATTTTGCAGTGCAAAATGTTCGTGAAGCAAATGGTGGCCTAACGACACGCGAGATTTATGTTCCCACTTTCCCTGTGTTATCTGGAGTTACGAATTTGCTCTTCAACGAAGCGGTCACCATTTCAAACCAATTCCTACCATTACCAGCTTCTATGAACAATATTGGCATGGGCAAGGTAGTCGAGTCTGTTCCTGCCGTTCCAGTAGCGGTTCGGAGGAGTTTTGAGATCATTACTCTGCCTCAAAGATTTTCTTTTCTAAGTAAGGGAGTCACCTTCAGCTACGAAGATATGATCTCCCCGTCCGGACCTGGGAACACTACACCGATGTCGCCATTGCTTAAGCCAAACGAGTTTAGCGTCACTACATGGCTCTACATCAACAATTCACAAGCATCCTCTTCCCAGATCATGGACAGTGATCTTTTTGGCCAAGACCTCCAAGATCGTCAGTTAGTTTTCATGCGTGGTGCGGCTCGCGAGGTATCACTCTATTTGGTGCTTGTACCCGAGAGCATTGACAATTGGCAACTAGAAGTAGGAATTCTCATGGATTTGAACAGAGAAGCGGATGGAGGAGTCCGCGAATTTGCCATTAAGGGCCGCATCTGGGAACGTGTGCTATCCAAACAGGTAGTAGCTGGAGGAAAGTGGATACACGTTGCTGTCGTATTGGAAGCAACCAAAATTCGTCTGTACTTGAACGGTGTTCTCGACTGCCAGCGTTCGCTTGCAGCGCAAAGCATTCCTATATGGACGTCCGGGAATGTCGATCTTCCTTTTCATTTTGGTCGATTCTCAACACCACTCGAGCCTACCCAGACTCATTCCAGCTCTCCAGCGGTTGCTTCCGCTATCAGCTTTTTATCGCGCTCTCTTGGAATTATGAAGAGTTCGAGCTGGGATTCAGGAATGACACCATCCAATAACGCACCGTCAGTAATGGAACTGAAGACTGCAGGTTTCAGGTGCTTTGACGGGTGGCTGAGTCACTTTCGCTTCCACAATCGCTCATTGTCTCCTATTCACGTCCGCATTGTATTCGACGAGAAGAAGTCTCCGTCCGGTTTGTCTCCGGGTGGAATTGTCAATGCGTGCACCAAAGTGGTAGAGTTGCATACTTTGATTATACTGCTTAGCTCTTCGTCTGAAGGACTGGTTCACTTTACTTCCCAGTTTTCGCTATGGATGAGATTGGTTTGGGGAACGGTTTTGGGCAGCAATTCAGCTGTGGTACAACAGTCGGCTTTGCGGGTGCTTCGTGCTTTAGTGACGCTGCAACACCCTCTCGAGGCTTCTAAAGTGCTTGTACCGGATGGTACTGATGTAGAATTACCAGTAAAGCTCGGGTTCTACAAATTGGAGGATGTTTTTGTGCAGCAAGTGATTAGACAGATCGGGTTTTGCTTAAGCAAATGTCCTACGAATGGTTTATCCGGAGATTACAGCGATGTTACAGTGGTGCCGTGGTCTCTTATGGTTCCACGCGGTATTCATGCCAACGATTTCTCGCCTGAGGCTCGAGATAACACAGACCAGCAAAGCGATCTGCACAGTGACGTTGAGATCAGATACCAATCGTCCAAGCGTCAGTGCTTGATGCTAGCAAACGAGCTTATCCATCTTTTGCAGCGGCTATTTAGATGTGACGATGCGTGGAAGAAGAGTATCGTAAGCGTGACCTCCAGTATCACGCAAAGTTTCTCCGGTGCGAATGAAAAGGAAGACCCCGAACAAAATGAGCCGAAGGCTCTTCAATTCGGAAAGCACACACTGAGCACTTCTGCGATCAAGAGCGTGGAATCAACTGGGTGCTTTTACTTTCTGGGTGGAGGAGTGGAGTTCTTGCGCCCAGGTGTTACCGTGGAAATGCGAGGGTCAAGAGATGTTGCTCAGGTGCTATCACTTGGGTACCATGCTTCCAGCCCATCTTCACAAAATCCTGTCGAGGCTCCGACTGGCACCAAATCAACCTCACAATCACCACCAACCTCCAATACGCTAGCATTCGTTCGTATCGAAAACAACGTGAATATCCTAGAGGCTGGAGAACCTTCCAGCAGTGGCTTAGTAAATCGCAGAGGGTTGACCTGGTATGACAAGGTATTTGGCCAGCATGGAGAGCATGCAAACATTTGTCCAACGTATTCCAAGATAAATGTTGACGAGCTTACTCCTTCTGAAGTTAGCAATCCCAACTGGAATGACGGCTCATACTCGAGCATTATCTTCGACCTGGCGTCTGAGCAGCTTCATCGGGAGATTTTCAGTGTGTTAGTGGAGAAAGCGAGTGAGGTGCTTCCCGTCGTGTATAGTCAGCAACACATAGCTCCTAGTAGCGCCGAAAGTGAGCTGGTGTCTAGGAAGATGGGCTGTATGCTTTTGAAGGTTCTGGTTCAAGTAGCTGGAAGTGACGCTGGGGCTGATGAACTACTGGAAAAGTCAGTATTAATCGACGCCATTGCTCAATTAGCCATCCGTGAAGACAATAACCCGAAGCACGAGACTCTTTACCAAGTGGAAAAAAGAGTTAGTGCTCTTCATCGAGAGGTTTACGCTGCATTGGTCGAGCTGGGTAGTGAAGGAGAATATGAACTGGTAAGAGCATACGACTCAAGATGTGAAAAACAACCCGGTTCGTCTATCAAAGGCGAAAATCCTCCCTGGTCGTCTGGCCTAGACGGAGACGATCTGGCCTTCAATAATTTAGGAGGCACAACTCGTAGAAGTAGAAGTCGAGATGAGAGCGATATCACTGGAAGGAATGAGTCAGGTTTACCCGATGCAGATGAAGGTGGACAAGGCAATGAAAACTGGGATCCTGCTCAGGGTGATGAAGAAGAATCAAAACTTCCTGACCAGGATGAAGATGATGATGATGAAGATGGTGATGGGGAAGATGATGAAGACGAAGACGACGACGGGAGCCTGGATGATGCTGACAATGACGACGAAGATGAAGACGAAGCAGAGGAGACCCGAGCCGAATTCGTCGAAGAGCTTATGCTGATGGGATTCCCAGAGGATTGGTGCGTGTTGGCGTTGAAGCAAACAGAAAATGATATCGTAAGTGCATCGGCCTGGATAGTTGACAACCTAGAGTATCTGAGCAAGCTGCAGTCTACTCTAGACAAGGAGCGTGACAAAGGACGAGATTCACCTCGCTTTGACGAAGAAGAAGACGATGTGGTACCTTGTGACGATACAACAAATGATTCTACCCAGCCTCCACCTTTAAATGCTTCCAACAGTTGGGTGCAGGCCACCGTCTGGAATGAAAACGATGAGGAAATCGCAAAGAACGAAATTCACATTAGTAGTGACTCGACCAAGATGGGGGCGAAGTCAAGCATCAACGGATATGAAGGAGATACCTTCACTGCACCGCCGTTGAATGATAAGGAAATGGGCCGAAAACTGTTTGGAGAAATGTACTTCCCTTTTGAAGATGGAGGCTACCTCTCGAATACCAAGACGCGGTTCATGCGCTCGTGGAGAGCTGACGCAATGGAAATGAAAGTGAGGACCGCGCCGTCTACTCCACAACCTATTGGTGACAACATATCTGAGACGTCACGATCTCCGTTTGAGGAGGGTTTCCAGGCAGAACTCAATCAGCTTGATCTCAGGGGCCTTCTTGAGCAACTACAAAAGTTTGAGAGCACTTTATCCATTCTTTATGCCCGTCAGTGCATGATGACGTTACTGCATCAAACCATTGGGTCAATCCCACGCTTAACGATCTCGTACGCTCAATGGTTCAAGCTACTAAAGCTGGTGCTGCTGCGCGGAGATCAATTTACAGTCATTTCGAGAAGCAACAAAACCCCGCAACTCAAAGAGTTTTCGGTCGATTATGTCTTTTCAAGAGCATTTGACTGTTTTGCTGATCATGACGCAGTCCGCTTCATGCCAGACGCGTTAGAGCTTTGTCTTAGCGAACTGGAGGCTGCAGCATCGAGCAAGATGTACGAAGCTGTTCTATGGACTCAGAGAGACCTAAAAAGACCGGACAAGGCGGTGGTGGAGGAACCTGGAATCGAAACTGTGATCTGGATACTAGACGCTCTCCTAGCTGGGTCCACTCGTACCTCATTATCTCTTTCTGTTGGTTTCACCCAGACTATCTTACGTCGACTACGATGCTGTCTGGGCACGACAAATCTCCCATTAAAGTTTGTAATACTTCGGACTATCAGTAGATTGCTGTCTACTCTACCTAGTGAAGGAACCCTTGATCAAGCTTCAGAGATAGTAAGCGAGGCGCAACTGGTTGTCGGAGATTTTTTGACAGCAGCAATTCTGCGGCACAGTCGTGAACTGGTACAAGGTCGCCTCCTTTTTTCGCAGTATCTCCAAGTCTACGTTGAGCTCCTCCATGTTCTGCAACGTTTCACGGGCTTTGGTGATCTTACTGTGGCCCGATATTCGTCACAAGACTCTTCCCTGATGAAAGATTGTGTGAGTAGCGTTGGAAGCATTGATTATTTACCCCAGTCCCTGATATCGCTTCTACCTCCTACTGCTCCGATTTATCCGAAGCTTGAGGGTTGTCTGCTGCACTTTGATCGCAAAAGGAGCCGAAGCAGTTTGCTGGCGTTTGCAGAGGATGGTCTGAGTGTGTCGTACTCTGGCAATGAAGTTTGGAAAGCAGCGTGTGCTGGTGTGGGGTTCTCCACGGGTGTTCATTCTTGGGTGGTTCGCATCGAGAAGTCCACCTCTCCTTATCTTTTCGTTGGTGTTGCAACTCGACAAGCAAACCTTGATTCGTTTCTTGGTGCTGATGATCAGTCTTGGGGGTTCATCGGCGACAAGGCACTGTACTACCAACGCAACCGGGTTCGAGCGTATGGCGAGACCTTCACTGAAGGTGACTGCATTGGTTTGCGTTTAGATTGCGAAAAGGGCGAGCTATCTTTCAGTAAGAATGGCGTCGATCTAGGATTGGCCTTCGATAACATCGCAGGCGAAGTGTGTCCTGCTGTTGCATTCTACTCGCGGCACCAGAAGATCTCTTTTGCAAAAGACAGTTGTGTCAGTAGCAGCAGCTCTACTGACAACCACACCTCCTCAACGGGTGAAGATGCAAGCGTCAGTGTTGAGGATTGCTTGGTCGCTTGTGAGATCATGGCCAACTGGGTGGCGAACAAGCCGATGCGTACTGCGATGTGTGCTGCGGTGTTTAAAATAACTAACCAGTGGCTTGCTGGATCGACAAAGTTTGTAACTACTCGATCAGGTAAGTCACTGTGGGTGGACATCACCCGAGAAACGTGCGGGAAGCTTGGATTTTACTCTAATGATCGTGTCCGGACGCCCCGTGGTAATGGTGTTGTCGTGGGCGCTGCTGCCGGAAGAATATGGGTCGAAGTGGACAACGAACCTGGAGCGTGGTTCTTCCATCCGTCAAAAATGCGGTTAGTGACAATGGCCAGCTCGACTACAAGTACTTTGCCCATACCTCCCGCTAATTCTGCAGCAAGTCATTCCAGTGCTCCACCAACGTCGCGTAATGATTCGAGCTCCGTTGGAAACGTGACCTCTAACAAAGCAGACGTTAGCACCGACCAAACGCAAGTATCGTCATTTGCGCTTTCCCAAGAAGAGCTTGTTGAGTATGGTGAGCATGTGCTTTGGAGCATTACGGTGGATAGAGAAATGCTGGCTGTTATCAACGATTTCTGTGAGGTCTCACAAACCAGTCCCTGGAATCTGACAGCAGTTCAGCTTCTCAATCTTGTCAACGAAAAAACAGCGGTCTTAGAACTTACTTCCGTGGCGAGTGTACTTGCACTACCGAAGGAAAAACGTGAAAAAATGGTGATTGCACGCTTTGCCCTTCTGCGCTACTCCAATATGTACGTGAGTCGTGCCTTGCCGTTTTTCGACCTCACGTGGCACTACTTTTTGCGAAACTCGGACTCGTTGCCATGTCGCCTGATCTCTCAGTGTCGCGGTAGTCTCTTTGTCTGCGTGAAAAATGCTCTCTTCACGGCTTTGATGGAGAGGACGGCTAATTCACCCAAGAGAGCGGATGACGAGTACGACTACCCTGAAGATTTACCACAGCTGCAGGTTAACCGTTTGAAAGCTGCAGCAGCGAAATGCCATGAGGGGACTATCAGCAGCCTCTTCTTGTCGCTCTTTGGACAGTCATTTGAAGAGCTCCACTTCCTGCCAGTTAAGACGCAGCGCATGGTGTATTCACATCCGATGGATGACGGCCAGCTGCGCAGCTTTAAGGTGAAGTTCGAGGGTGAAGGTGTTGATGACTATGGTGGTCCATACCGAGAGTTCTTCTCACAGTTCTTCGCCGAGTTACAGATGCTGCATGTACCGGAAGGCGAAAATCACTCGGATAACAATGCAGACAGCTCAGTAAATGGAGGACCCAGTAGCACGTCGTTGAAATTGGAGGCAGGAGTGGCTGTTTCGGAGTGTGTTTTACCATTCCTTATGCCAAGCCCAAATTGGCGGAACGGCGTCGGAGCGAACCGTGAAAAGTTTGTGCTGAATGGCGCGCTTATCACTCGCACCGCTCGGGACACTGGTAAGCCATCAGCGAGGGTGTGTTCGTCACCGGGGGAAAGCGCAGAAGAGAAGCGTCAGCTCTACTGCGAAATGTTCTACTTCCTTGGTCAGATGATTGGGGTTTGTCTACGAACTCGAGTATGTGTACGCCTCGATCTGGCAATGTCGGTGTGGAAACAACTCGTGGGCGAGGATGATTCAAACACGGAAAACGCACTGGAGACGCTGAAGGAGATCGATTTTGTCGCGTTCTCGCTCTGGAAGACACTGCGAGGCATCTTGGACGATCTCAAACGGCTTCAGGCTACAGTAGATGCTGCTGCATCGGCCAAACGTCGAGAGTTGGAAGAGCAGTTGGAGGCCATGGACTTGGTTTTCACGACTGTGTTGTCCGACGGACGGACCGTGGAGTTGTGCGAAGACGGCGCCAACACTGTTGTCACCTTAGCCACTCTGGAGAAATATCTAGACTCCATGCTACAAGCCCGCGCTCAAGAGACGCACGAGGTGATGAACATCATCAAGCAGGGGCTACACTCCATCATGCCGATCTCAGCGTTAGCTCTCTTGACGTGGACTGAACTGGAGAAACGCATGTGTGGCGTTGCAGAAGTGGACGTGAAGCTCCTTCAGGCCAATACGGAATACGACGAAGAGCTCTCAGTGACTGACGAGTTCATTCAGCGGTTTTGGCGAGTGCTCGAAAGTCTCGAATCAGAAGACAAGCGTGCGTTCTTGCGGTTCGTTTGGGCCCGATCGCGCCTGCCTCTGGGCTCCGCTCAGTTCCACCAGAAGTTCAAGATCCAAGCTCTTGCGTTTTCAGGGGCTGGAGACGGCAGCTCATCCGGCGGAGCGGCGTCAACCTCTGGGGGATGGATGGACTCGCAAATGCCCAAGTCGCACACGTGCTTTTTTGCCCTCCAGCTGCCACGCTACTCGAGCGATGGAATCTGCCGCGAAAGACTCCTGTACGCCGTTCGCAATTGCGTCGAAATGGACGGCGACTTTCGTCTCGCTGACACGGAGATGACGGGCTGGACGGGCATCAGCCCCACCGACCAGCTCCGCATCTGAATGTTGAAGTTGAAGTGCCTCAAGATGGATACATTCTGCACACAACATCGTTCGAATAAATCAACTGTTTTATACTATTGAGAAAAAGCTGTTTTTCGGCCACAAAAAGTGGGCCCGACTTGACTTGTCTTCAGTATCGGTGACCCTGGCCGAAAAAAACACGTTTTGCTTTATCATGTTGTTATCGAAGTGGCAGTATTTTATCTGACTGGCCAGTACGTCAGCAGTCCAGTATGAGCGTCCTCTTTGGCAAGCGTCGTCGGCAGGCTGCAGCCAAGCCGCCAGTCGACGAGCCCACGGCCTCCACGTCCTCCTCCGCTGCCAGGAACGACAAGGTGTTGGTGGAGAGCGCGGCGTCCAATGTGCTCATCTCGTTCCTGAACTTGGGCGTGGACTCGTGGCTCGTCCAGCGCTGCGAGCTGCTGGGCATCCGCCACCCGACGCCCGTGCAGGCGCATTGCATCCCTCCCATCCTCGCAGGACGCGACGTGATTGGCTGCGCACAGACCGGCAGCGGGAAGACGGCGGCCTTC
>JAHWLE010000378.1:0-24700 GCA_024679135.1 Phytophthora foliorum | reverse complement strand
GTACTGCGTACTCAGCGCTGGTCGGATTGTGCAGCGTGAGAGTGGTTGTTCGTCTATGGTGCTCAATGAGCGAACAAGACGTCACGTCTTCAGCAGAGACCGACACGATGGCGTTCGAAGCAGCTGTGGTGGAACTCCCCGGTAACTCGTACGCGTATATCAACTGCGTGTAGGCGTCGGTTTTTCATGCCCAAAATCGTGCCCGAATTACCCAAAAGTGCCCAAAACCTTAGCCTAGGAAATAAATAAAACATGTTGAGTTACTGAGTGTAACCGAGGTCTTACGATATAATAACCATACGTATATTACAGTGATGTACTACGCGATAACAATATTCAGACAACCCATCCTAGAAAAGGTACGTGTATTAAACGAAGTTTCAAATCATCTTAGTATGCAGTGAGTCATACAGGAACTTTAGCGCAAGTGCGGGGCGGTGGGGTACGTGCGGACAGGGGCATGCTGGGGAGGGCGCTGTCGTCGGTGACGTACATCAGCAAGTTGGTCGAGATAATATTTCGCCTCTTCTTTCAGCACTTGTACGAACTGCAATAAGTCCGGGTGCGATGGCCGAATGTTTCGGCTAGTTTTCTGTTGTAGGTCTCCCAAGGATTGTTTGTCCTATTGACAATCTCGACGTTGCTGTTTATCATCTCAGAGATGTTCCAGCACGACAGCTCGTATAGCTCACACCACGTCGAGACAAAATACTCCCAAAAAGAATCCCATTTTTCCTTGTGTTCAGTCTCAACAGGCTTTCCGATGAGGCCATACAATTTATTCATGGCAAAGGGGACCCCCTGCTTGCGAAGCGTTTTTGCTGGCATGACTGTAAGTAAGTCCATCATTCCAGGAGACATCGTCACTTTGATCTCGTCCGTTGGAATCCGTAATTCAACCATTTTCCTGCGAATTGCTTGTTTCCAATGAAACAGACAACCCACTATGTGTGCGCTTTCGAATTGATCGTGAACGCCTAAATGAAGTGCCTGTTCAAAATCACACACTACGACGCTGGGAGAACACGCACTCTACCGAGCTGCGGCTCTTGCTGCAGGCATAGTACTTGGTCTGCTTGTAGAGACTCTTGTAGTAGTAGAAGTGGCCTCCGTGCTGCATGATACAGACGATTGTAGGCTAAGCGCTTTGCCGGAGGCGAAGGGCTGACATGGGGCGCGTTTTCACAGGGCGATGAAATCAAAAGTGAGAATTTTACTTGTCGTTCAGCGAAAATATAGCTGCGCTGCCTTATCTTCCTAAGAACGTGGATCTGGTGGTCAATAGCTAACACATAAGACTTGAGAACGTGGCGTAAGTAACCATTAGATAACCCCAAAGTTATTGTAACTTGAATAAGGTTTAGTAAATCGTATTCTGTGTGGGTTGCTGTTTTGGGCACAAGTTTGGGCACTGCGAGCTCAGTTTTTACGATAATCATTAAGAAGTTAATTAAATCGTTTGGCCACTTTTGGGTACTTTGGGCATCGTTTTGGGCACGCAGAAACTTCTCCGTTGCGTGGACGACTTCATGGCACGACTCCACCGGGGTCGTCACCCAGGAAGATCTGCGCGCGCACGGCCTCAATTTGTGGCTCAACTGCAAGTTCGTGATGGCCATGCAGCGCTCGTGCGTGGGGCTGCCGCACAATCAATCCTGCGAGATCTCAGTCTACGCGCCATCCAGCGCCGCCAAGGGCGTGCACAGCACCGTGACCTTTGAGATCCAGCAGGTGTTCACGCGCGCACAGGGCAACGACCTGCGTGTGGTGGACTGCAGCATGCTCAAGGACGTTGAGGGTAGCGGAGGTAAGCAGGCAAGAGATGAGTAGTTGCTGGGATAGCATTCTTTACCGATCAAAGGCAGATCAGGTCAAGTTAGATCATGAACAAACAAAAAACACGTATCTTGTCGCATGATTACGCTTTATATGATTGCGAACACGCCCGTCTCTACATGGTACTACCGTAGCCAGTCGTCTCGCCTGCTCTAAAAAAAAAAGCGTGGCGGACAAATTCAGCATCAGTCCAGCATTCGCAGCGGAGACCGGAAGTCCCCCCCCCCCCAAGCACGCGGGGACCAGAAGCTGAAGTCAAGGACACTGGGACGTCGCTGAAGGCTTGTCTACTGTATACATGATACGTTTTGATTCCTATTTCACATGTAACTGTGGCATGATTGACTAACTCGTGCACTGTTTTATTATACGCTTGCTTGCCTATAGTCTAAAGGGATAAATATCACACCGCGCCTTCTTTCTCTCTTCCCTTGTTTCATTCTTGTCGCTGCATACTACAGCGATTTATATACTTGTATGTATTTGATTTATATCGGTGTACATTAGGCGGGTTGTGTTGATGTTCTGTAGCCTAATGGTGTGTGTCTTCTGTAGCCTTTCGGCGTGGAACCTGTAGCCTGATGGTGTTGAGCCTGTAGCCTACTGGCGTTGAACGTTAACCTACTATGCAATAAGACACTCGCATTTTAAGTTGCATGACAGAGATATTGAGCGATTAGACCAAAGATGCACACAAGCTTATCTGTATTCGCCTTTAGAATAGCCGTGTATACACTTAGCAAATGCCTAGATGCGCCTTGAGCAGCGTTGACCCCGTAGCTTTCGCTGCAATGCTGCAACATCAGCCCTGTCCAGGTTAGCGACGGGCTCCCAAGTGGATGCCCACTGGATTTGCACTTCGACCTCACCTTCGACGAAACGCTGTCCCAAAAGCGCCGTATATGGGTATTCCTCTCCGCCGTTTGCAGGGAACACTCTGGGCCTTGAACTGTCGCGTTCGCGTCGGTGATCGGGGGCCGGTGGAGTGCTTGAATGCGTAGCCGGTGGGGTTGGAGGCGCCTGTGGGGTTCTTGGGCTCGTCAAACTGGTTTCATTCTGGAGCCGGCGAGGCTGCATCTCTGGCTTGGCTTGGGTTTCTTCCGCATCTTGGTCTTCTTGGGATCCTCACAAAACCTGGGGATTTAGAAAGCGTTTTAACTCGTCGAGTGTAATACGCCGTAGAGGAATTTGGTCGAGAATCGCACTTGCCGACCCAAGAAGATCACTATTGTTGGTAGCATTGTCAAGCTCGTGTAGAAGCGTGCTCCGCAGGTGCCGGCTTGCTTGGTCGCTCATGTAGCGGCCTGAGGTCGAAGGTGCAGGACGCAAGCTTGTCGGAATGCCTTTCGATCTGACATGATCAGACGGGCGGGCTAAAGGCGAATGTGTAGTTTCTGCGAACAGCAAGATCTGCGCAGTGCAGAAATGGGTGGTTCAGACAAGTCAATTTTACATTGGATTTAATTATACTGCAAGGGAAAGCTACATTTTAAGGCCGCAGCTGTTATAATTGAGCATAGTATACTGTGTATTCCTGGCCAATGATAAACTGTATATTAAGGGCGCTGCTGTTTTTCTTGAGCGCTGTCGACTGTATATTTCGAATCAACGCAAAAAACGTTATTTAAGGGCGTTGTTGTTATACTTGACTATTGTATTCTGTGTATTCCTGGCCTATTGGTTCACTCCAATGCAAAACACGCTCTGCTGTTGTACAAGATTAATTGTATACAGTATTCTCCTGGCCTTTTGGGTCACGCCAATGCAAAATGTTATTTTAAGGGTTTGCTGTTTTACTTGGTTTTTGTATACTGTGTATTCCTCGCCTATTCTTTCAGTACTGCTGTCGATATGTGCAAACGTTTGTTCATATTCAAACTGCACAGTACGAGTGCGACTCAATCTGGAAATGAGAGGCCACCAAGCACTCTGGAAGCTTGCAGCGGCCAGCGGCAGTGCCTTCACTCAGTTGTACGCTCGGAAACGCCAGTCCCTGGTCGGGGACGACCTAGTTGTTTGTGACACCAAGTGGCTATGCGGTCGAGGAGGCTTGGCGCTGCGGAGACCATGGCTTTCGATTCCTGAGCCCGACCACTCGATGGATCGGTGGGGTTCAAATATACGCGCGCCGATAAATCGATGGCGAAGTTGTCATACAGATGCAGTCGCTATCGATTACGGTGTAAGGGGAAATGTGACTTTGGTTTTCGTCTACAATGGTACACAAACTTTTTCGCCCATACTTGTGGACGTTTTGCTGGAGATGCGAATGTTGAGGATGATCGACCTAGCATTGTGCAAGACGTCACTTTGGCAATGAAGCGGGAAGTGGATAGGATGGCTATCACTATGACGGCTACTAGATCCAATATTTGGGAGACGGTTAGAGCGAAATTTTATGGCACGCGCGATCAAACTACAGGGACTGTAGGCTTAACACGGGAGTACGTGCTCCGTCGTGTCAACCATGTACGCGCTGAAGAATTTGGTGGGTGGGTGTTTGGTCAGATTGAAGTATCACCATGGTCTCAGGTCCTTGCTGAAGACGGAACGGCTACAGACACAAATTTCCACCGCTTTCACTTTTCCTACTAGCAAGACTCGCGAGCGTCTACTCGGTTGGGGGCACCCAGTCTTCTCAATATGTTGAAGCAAAAGAAGACGGCCGTCTTCGTTGATGGTACTTTCCGTTGTGTTCCGTCACGATTTAAGCAGTGCCTTGTTTTCACCACGTACGATCCAGCGACCAAGGGATACTATCCTTGTGCTTTCGTTCTTTGTAAATAAAAAGGTACGCTGTGTATTTCCACGTTATGCGACTCATATTCAATTTCACCGACGAATGCATGGATCCTGAGTTCGTTTACTGCAATTTTGAGGCAGGGCTGATCAAGGCAATTCGCGATCTCTATCCGAATGCGGCACCTATTTGGTGTCTGTTCCATTTCAAGCAGGCGTGCAAGCGGAAAATGAAGAAATACAGAATTTCCCAAGCCGAGTCTAAAATCGCAATGCGGAGTGGGGCATTGGACATATTGACCGTTGTTCCTCAGCCGAAAGTGGAGAAGCAAGGAGTGACCTGGGTGAAGTCCAACATATCAGCCAAGTATGCCGCTGCAGGCATAGTCTATTCGATGGACAAGTGGAACGAGTTCTGGGGTATTTCCAGCGAACGTGGGTTATCAAATTTCCGCCGAAACTTTGGAATGTGGAGCCTTACACGCGCAATGTCGTGAGTAGAACCAACAACCCGTTAGAGCGTTTCAATCGTGAATTGAATTCAGCCATTCCGGGGTCACATACTAATCTACCAGATTTTGCTGCTAGCATCGAGAGATTAGCCCGTCGATACGCAAATCTTAAAGCTGATATTGAGTACTGAAGAGCTAGACAGCCTCGATGACCTCCAATCAGACTCCCTCGGCTTTTTCAACTTCGTAGTATCGAGTGCGCGCCGCTCGAAACTGATGCTTAAGATTGTCTACGACCGTCGCAGTAGAAGGTACCAGAGTGGACTTGGAAGTTGCAGAACATGATTCCGCACTCACCTTGACCCTCGGCTTCCTTTTCACCTTCTTCTTGGTTCGTAAGGCTGCATGTCTGCTCAGGCGCCTCTCATCGATAATTACTGAAGCCGTAAAGGGAAAAGTAGCGTCAGGGGTTTCTCTCATCAAATTAATGCGAGTGACCCAGGAAAAGAAGGAATGAGGGAATCGTTCAAGTGGCGTCTGTTAAATACCTTCCTTCCATATGTCTGTTGGCAGCGTCGCTTGAACCCGAGCGGTTAATGAGGCGTCGTTTAGCCGATGGGCGGTTAACAGCATTACATGCTTACTCAGAAATTTTCTGTATGCACATTTCCTCAAGCTATTATAATTCTGCACTCCGCAGATACGGGTTTACAAAATCTGCTGTTATATACACGTACATCAAGGAAATTCTGCGCGGCAACACTTTCTGTGGTGCCAGCTGCATGACATGTTTATTTCCTGACCTAACTTGACCCGATCTACCAATGACCTGTTTTGCGCTGGCGCAAAATCACAATTAGTTGGCAATAAACAAACTAAAAAAGTGAAGAAGAAGTAACTAAGTCATACACATCTTTAAGCAGATTCACCGCCTGCTTTTGACTTCGGGCCGTTAATTCCTTTCCAATTCTCCGCCAGAAAAACAAGGCCCCGAATCATGCTTGGTTTCGCAGTGCTTCGTTTCACAGTCAGGATGCTTACACTTGTCGAAAATGCGCGCTCCGACGGAACACTCGTCGCCACAGTACCAAGCCACTCCCTCGCAAGCCTACGCAAGTTTGGGTAATGGTCTCCGTTGACCTGCCACCATACAAAGGGATTTATGGTGCTCTTCACGGTAACAATAGCTTCCAAATATCGTGCGAATTTCTTCTTGTATCCCGTGCCCAGATCTGTGGTCTGGAGGGAAACATCGTCCGGGCCGAACATGTGGTGATGCATGTAGCTCCGATGTTGTTCTTCAAACATTGTTTGGTTCCGGCGCTCAGCGCAATCGGCTGGTAAATATTCTTGTGTCTGTCTGTACAAGCTCGTTGCTCGAGTGTACGTAGGATTCAAGTGAGACATCCACTTTCCCACCCGAGGATCCTGAAACGAGATCCATATAAGCTCACTTTTCTCCAGTTCTTAGGATAGCTTCAAATACAGAGCCAGCATCACTTTGCTGCAATCGTTCATCATCAGCACTGCATGGGCCACGTACGTTTCGTCGCCAACGTCTGCTGCGAGGCCAGCGATTAGATCAGCCTTCTCCAAATGCTTACGAGTACCGGATAATGCAGGGAGAACCAGAGGTACTGTATGATATGTCTGACCACCCAGTGTCTCCGAGACGACGGCGAACGGCCCCAATAACGCTTGAAGACACTTGATAGTAAGCATTATTCACTTGTTGGACGACGCAGCTTCGTCTCCACGTTCTTGAACTCCTTGCGGCCATCGGGCTTCGTCAGGTGAGAGAAAAAAAAACCTTGCAACCCCCCTTCCAACTCAATCATTATTTGCAACATTCGCCTGCAGCTATTCCAGCGCGTAGCACAGTCAATGATGGGCTTTTTAAATTCATGGTCTTTGACATTAAAATGGCTCACTTGAAGTGCTCCCAGACGATTGCTTCCCTTCGCCGATTTTCTTAAGTCCATAGCCAATGTGCGAAAGCTCTGCACAATTGTGCGCACAGCGTCCATTTCGTTGCGACGCAGCAAAGAAACGGTGTCATCAAGATCTCTCTCCATCTCATCGATTGCAAGCTCCCGAAAACTCGCGATTTGGTTGATGTCCTCTACCGATAGCGAGGTTTTCTCTTTATGCTCCGTGACCACTTCGCTATTTTTAGCGGCAGCATCGGCAGCCCATGAATGCTCATCGGTGTTGTTGTTTAATATTCTTGATCATTGCCCCACCGACAACTAGGTGCACTACGCATGCCATTTGCTTGACGCGTAAAATATCACCAGTGGTAACCATGTTTGAGCCTCCATCTCTCAAAACCCGAACACAAAAGTGTTTAAGCAACGATCAGTCCTCCAGAATTTGTTCAATCGCAGCCGCAATGACAGCTCTATCGTGTATACCCGCTAGCTCTTTAACTTTCACGGTCCAACTCTGAGGGTGGAAGTCATTATCATCGTAATGAACCGTCAACTCTTAGCGTTCCCCGCCGTCCAGGTGTCGATCATTATTGAGAAATACCAACAACCCGTCTCAATCGCCTTTTGTACCCAAAAGCGATATTCCGCCGCCTGTGATGTGATCTCCTGTCCCATCTTGGTTCACTCAGGTAGGCTTATCTTGATACCACAAATAACTTCCGTGATAAATTGAACGAACACAATAAAACCTTCGTCCTCTACGATTACCATCGGCCGATGCCGAGCAATCCACTTGCTTGACAGTCGCTTCTGCTGTTCGGTCGTAATTGTGCGTAATTTTTTTTTATCATCCGCGACCTCAGCAAACGCGCTGACCAAGTTGCAAATAACGGATCCCTTTTCACCTCGATCTTGCTGCTCCGCTTGAGTCTTGTACGTCCTCAGCTCGACGAGATGGTATGTTTCCATATGC
The DNA here is from genome assembly GCA_024679135.1 of Phytophthora foliorum. NCBI lineage: Eukaryota > Oomycota > Peronosporomycetes > Peronosporales > Peronosporaceae > Phytophthora > Phytophthora foliorum. The sequence goes on along the minus strand of JAHWLE010000378.1, from coordinate 16,769 downwards.
TGCGACTCTTTCGATTTTCCATCGCGGAACTTTATCTTTGCATTGCACAGAAGGCAATATGGTAATTCGGCATGGTCGTAAGTCAATCCATCACGCTCCATATGGCTGCACCCTTCGCTTCGTATAAGCCGAGCAAAATGTCAGGCATCTTTCCGCTTCTGTCGTTTCATGATATACAGCAGAAAACCAGTTTCGGCTTCAACTTGCAGGTGCAGTGCCTTGGCGTCAAGCATAGATCTTTCGTTCACGAGCATAGCTGTATAACGTGAGGCAGTGGGTGTAGATTGAGACTGTTTGTGGTCGTGCTGAGGTTTCTGCGACATTTGTGGCTGTTGGAATTGCTGTCCACTTTGTTGTTACAGCTGATGTTGCTGTCGCTGTTGCTGCAGCTGATCCGGAGACAAGAAATCGACGGTCATGGCTAGGGTACGTTGAAGTAGCTATATTGATGCTTGAACTGGTAGTGGAGTAGCAGAGGCCTGGTCGTAGGAAAGTGACTGTTGCGTACGTCGTGAGGAGCGAGGTGCCGAAGGTACCTGACCACGGCGAGGATTGCCGTACTCAGGCGTCTGATGTCCGCTTGGTTGCTGCCACGGCTCCATATTGGAAAGTGATCCAAAGTGCATCGCAGCCCGCATCGGCTTCTTGGGACCTTGAAAATGGTATGGGCATAATGTTACGCCGTTGTCGCAATGGGAGGAAGCAAAGGCCTGTTGCTCCCACTTTGAAAGGGGGTGAGAGGTTTGGAGGGATTCAGAAAGGATTGAGTCGAACCCCCGCGAGTAGAGCAAAGAGGGGGTTCGGTGAGACGCATTTTGCGGTGGCAAATCGCATCTGGGGGTGTTTATCTGGATATGGATGTATGCAGATGCGCCTTGCGGTGATTTTCTATATTTGCGGTACCGAGTTCACGGTTTTGAGTGCCATTCAGACGTTCTCGGAGGAGATGGTGATCTTCCCTCTGAATCAGCGGCTGATCCCTTAATTCACAAAAATCAGTACGTTCCGATGATTGGCAACATTGTTCTCAACCTAGTTGAACAGATATGGCAGGGTATGTAAAAGACGAGGTACGCTTAGTGAGAGGACCTCTGTATGCGTATACCGATGACGTAAAACAGCAAGTTCAATCGGTGTCACAGTAGCATAATTAAGACATTTCATTGGAATATTATTGAGTCGCCTAGATTACTCTATTCCAAAGGTTTTTTAAGCCTAAAATACCATCCAACAACACCTATTATTGCAGGTTATTAGTTTAAAATAACAATTTTAATATTGAGAAAGACTACAGTACTCGAATCGGTTTGACAGCATGTCGAAGCTCCACATCGCAAATTCGCGTCGACTGCTCACGTACTCTCCTCGCATTTGAACCTCCAGACTCCGCACCATGCTTCGTTACGACGGCCAGGTAGCTATCATCACCGGCTCCGGCGCTGGAATTGGCCGCTGCTACGCGTTGCTCTTCGCTGAGCGCGGCGCCAAAGTGTGCGTTGACTATGGTTGCGACGCTGTTGCTTCCGAGTTGCTCGTGTATCTTATGATTGCTGCTGCTTGGTATGCGCTACAGTGTGGTGAACGACTTCAGCAAGGAGGCGGCAGACTCGGTGGTTAGCGAGATCAAGGCCAAGGGTGCGTTCCCTGGCAGTGGAGCAAGTGAGCGGCTGGGAATTGGTTGCTGACTGTTCGCTGTTGACTCGCAGGCGGTGTTGCTGTGGCCAACTACAACTCGGTGACCGACGGCGACAAGGTGGTGGCTACTGCCATCGAGAACTTTGGCCGTGTGGACATCCTCGTGAACAACGCCGGTATTCTGCGCGACGTGACCTTCGCCAAGATGACCAAGGCCCAGTGGAACCAGGTCCTTGACGTGCACCTGCAAGGAAGTACGTACCATCTCTGACTGTGCTGCCTCTGGAAGCTGCTGCTCACTTTATTTTGCTCTCTGTGGTCGACGGTGTTTAGCGTTCGCGGTGACCCACGCCGCGTGGCCCCACATGCGCAAGCAGAAATACGGCCGTGTGATCCTGATCACGTCGGTGAACGGTCTCTACGGCCAGTTCGGCCAAACCAACTACAGCTCTGTGAAGGCGGCCATGACCGGCTTCGGCAAATCGCTAGCCAAGGAAGGCGCGCGCTCGAACATCAAGGTGAACATTGTGGCTCCCGGCGCCGGCTCCAAGATGACGGAGAGCATCATGCCTGCGGACCTCGTGGCCAAGTGGAAGCCCGAGTACGTGGCGCCCACGATCGCCTTCCTGTGCCACGAGTCCGTGCCGTGCTCCGGCAAAATCTTCGAAAGTGGCGGCGGCTTCGTCGCGCAAGTCAAGTACGTGCGCAGCCCCGGCGTGTTCCTGGACCTGGAGAAGGAGATCACGCCCGAGGCTGTGCAGGCCAAGTTCGCCCAGATCACGGACTTCACCAACGCCACGGACCCGGACGACGACGAGGTCGCCCCGCAGCTCAAGCAAATCCTGAACGCCAAGCTATAAGGCCTCGCGTTGATGTAGCCATCGGCTGCATTAGTCGCTACGAACACTGCGGAAGTAACGGCTAAGTATGACGTATGTTACTTCAGATATATATTCACGATCACTTCCACACTTTTTGCGACAAAAGTTGAGACTGGAATATTCCCTTGACTTCCATACAGAAAACAAGTCAACATCTCGAGTAAAACAGACTACGTGTTGGTCCGATTTGACTTAGTTTTTGTATGGGAGTCAAGAATATATTTCAATCCCAACTTTTTGTCACACACAAAAACAGTGTACAGTTTTTGTCACAAATGTCCATACAAAAACCAAGTAAAAAAATACAGTATGCCATATGGGATAAATCCAATTTCGCTGTGTTTTATTGCATTTTCAGGAAAACACCCGACCTCCAATTAGGTGCGACCCGCCTGCTCCATATTTAGTTGTCATTTGGCAAAGAAGAGAGCAATCAGTCAGAAAGCGCTATGATCCGTCTTAAAGCCAAGCAGGCCGAGAAGAAGGCCGAGGAGAAAAAAGAGGCAGAAGCCGCAGCAGCCGCAGTAGCCGTCGAGACGGGCGATGCGGCCCCGGACGCGAAGCCCAAGACGAAGATCCTCGGCGTCGGTCGCGGCAAGCGCAACGGCGCCAGTAAGGGGAAGAAGCGAACGCCCGGCGAGATCCGTATCCAGAAAGGTGCGACACGTGGCACTAAAGGGAGGTGGCAATACTAGAAACGATGGGACTGACTCGGTGGCTTTGAAGATATCGTGGAGCTGGATGGCGGCAAGGCGGCGACGATCTCGTTCCCTGAAAAAAATGACTCGACCAAGTTTATCGTCAAGGTGCGAAGTGTATCGTGGGCTCTTTAAGCAGCGTGGAGGGAACTAATGTGGGCGTGCAGATTGCTGTGGACACGGGACTGTGGAAGGGCGCGTCGTACGACTTCAGCTTTAAGATCCCTCCTGTACGTTGGCACTGAGGGGGATTGTATGGGGTGGAAGGACTGATTGTGGAGCTGTATGGAGCAGATGTATCCGCATGACCCGCCCAAGGTTCACTGCCTGACGAAAGTACGTTTTTCAGTCAATCGTTGGTTGAAAAGTGCATCAGTGCAAAGCGTAGAGGATCCCAAGTTGATTACTGTTGTGATGAACTGCAGATTTACCATCCGAACATTGACCTCGATGGGAACGTGTGCCTGAACATCTTGCGCGAGGACTGGAAGCCCGTGCTGGACATCAACTCGGTCATCTATGGCCTCATCTACTTGTTCTACGAGCCCAACCCGGACGACCCGCTGAATAAAGGTTCGTTAGTTGTGTTGAGAGACTTGTGTCTGCTTGTCTTACAACTATGTTGCAATTTTGTGCCCGTATCATGAGAACAGAAGCCGCAGAGCTGTTCCGCAACGACCCGAAGCAGTTTTCTGCCGTGGTGCATCGGTCTTTGCGTGGGTACAGTGTCCAAGGCATCGAGTTTGAGCAGCTGATTTAAACTCCCGCGAACTCAGGCCGGTGCAAATTTGTACCTGGATCGTAAGCGGAAGCTGTAGCCGAGTTATCAGTGGCGAAAGTCGCAGCAGTTTAGGGACTTCGTGTCATAGACAGATAGCACCATGATGGGTTGGCAACAAATCGAGCTGATGCTTTGGCTCTACTAATGTGGCGTTCCAGTATGTATCGTTTATTTTATTGTAGCAGGCTGGGGGCTCCATCTATTATCTTCAAACGTCAAAAGGAAGAGTTGGAATTTTTCGATTGGCATGGTATGTGCAGGCACAGCAATCTTGTGTTTTGCGTTGACGTTGTGGGAAATAAATGAATAATTTCGCCAAAGGTGCTACGAAATGTAGATCGCCTCGATCTCTTCGGACGTGCTGTCACGAAGGACATTTTCCTGTGCGTGCAAGTCGGCGGAAACACAATCAGTTCACAAAACATAAATGCGCGAAACACAAAGCAGCTTACGCGTTCTAGCTTGCACTTGCCACCAATAGCAAGGTTGAGTGAGTATTCGTAAAAGTAGCCGTCGACTGTCGCCACGTATAGCTGTACAACCGGATTTTTCGTGTCACGTGGGCCGTGAATTGCACACTGATTCGGTACTCCAGTCGAGCGCAGTCGAGCCTAGCAGTTGACATGATTCCGAGCCAGTTAGGTATTTCGAAGTAATAATTCAGATGAGATATACTTTGAAGCACGTACATAGGCAAAGTCTCGCGTGCCTTCAGCAATACCCGACAACGAGCTCGGCAAATACGCACTCATGACGCCAGCCACATCATCAAAGCTCGCTGAGCTAGAACTGGAGCGAGTAGTACGCGCCGGGGTCGATACGGAAGCTGCCGCAGGATGCATCGAAGGTTTGCCAGGCGACGTTCCGAGTACTGCCGGGGCTGTCGGACTGAACGGAGCAGCGGCACTACCGAAAACCGTTGAGCCGAAGGTACTTCCAGCAACGGCAAGCGTCGATGTGATCGGCGTGAAATGCCCAAAACTGCCTGTGGCAGAGCTCTCCGCTCCCGTTAGCGAAAAGAAGTGAATGGTACCCGTGTCGCTGGATGCACATAGGATCGTCGAGGTTTCGTTAAACGCTAAGCAATAGACTTGAGCGCCGTAGGAGCCACGACGGAACGCAGCGATCTTCTTCCCACTTGGCACAGAAAATACACGAACCAAGGTGCCCTACAAATTACCGCGTTTGCAAAGAATGGTTAGCGCGACCTCGTACCAAGTAACTCAAATGAAAGTGGGTATCTTACCGATTCGGAAGCTGTGGCGAGCAATGTGCCTTGGGGGTTAAATGCCATCGCCACTGGTGCAGTACGATGCGCTTGAAAAGCGTTCAAGACACTCAGGTTGTTGGCATCATACAGCACAATCTCTCCTGGCGAAGCACCGGAGGGGAAGGCCAAATGGCCGTTGTCGTGTGGCGACAACACACAAAGAGCCTTCGGGTTGGGCGACGTGTCCAGTGTCTCCAGGATCTTCATTGTGCTGATGTCGAAAATGTAAATCTTGCGCTCCAATACTGCAATCAGTCTGCAAACAATTCACGAGACGCATCAGATCCCTATTCGTTTCTTCCCTCAAGAGTAGGCAACGACGCTGTCATACCTCTGTCGGTTCATGCGCACAGCTAGCACAGCTGTGACGAAATTCAAGTCGCAAATTGCAGCCCCCGTCTTGGTATTCCACACTCGCAGTCGACGAGGAGAAAATGCAGGCTAAACAGCAGTGAGGCAGCAAAAGCAGTCGTCCCATGTCAGTGGAAGGAGGATACTGCACTTGAGATGCCAACGGTCAGACCTGATCCCCAGCGCCCACGAGCGCCACCAGACTGGTGCAATACAGCATTTCAGCAATGCCAATCCCGCCAATGTCTTCCTGGAAGCATTTACCAAACGGTTCGCAGTTGTAGATGGCGAAACCTTGGCGCGTGCCCACGCTGATGCATCTGAATAAAACACCAGCGTCCGATCAAAACTCAGTGCGTGACAGTGCAGAGGAAGGAGCGACTGCGATGCAAGGGCCGTGTATACGTACGAGGCTTCCTGGTTGAAATTCAGGAAGAGCAGGTCCGTGCGACTGCTTTCGGAGCTCCTCATTCTCTTGACTTTGGATGACTTTGGAAAAGGATAGTACCGTACCTATCGCAAAAAGTACCGGATAAATTTGCTCCAGTCGGATTATCACCGCTTGACTTCCCAGTTCTCCTATCTAACGTTAGTTTGCACTTTAAAAGCTCGATAATTATTCTTGCGGCGTTGAAGTCCCGGTTCCCGACTGTTCTTTCAATGCAAAACGTTCTTGTTCCCCTTCAAGACAAACTTGACCTGCTCGGTGTCCTTATCCTTCACCTTCGCCAGCAGCTGGGCTTGATGGAGGCGTTCGTGGCAGTAGGAGCACAATTTACTCGTCCGAAATTCATCCATACTAGTAAGCGATTTCCCATCCGCAGATTCTGAAATGCGCTAGCCTATTCAGGATAGAACGCCGCCATATTCACTTTTATCCGTGGATACCCTGTCTGGGTCAACGCCACATTCACTCAACCAAGTTCTCACTTCGCAATCGTCTTCGCCACTGAACCATCAAAATGAAGACCCACGTTTGCATCGCCTCTCTGGGTGTGTGCGTCAGTTTCTGCAAGAACTTCCAAACGGCAGCTTGTTTCAGCAGCCACTCGCCCACCCAGGCGGCGACAGCTCGCAAGAGACGGATGTTGCTCAAACCTTCGATAATCGTGGACTAAAAGTCTGTGTGAGGCAAAGTTCGTGGGCTCTAGCACGACCAACGGTGCAGCCTTTGGTGACCCGTGTTGCACGTGGAAGAAGGGTGGCCAGCCCGACTTCACAGTCACGCCAATTACGACCATACCGGGCAAGGCCACTACGTGTGCTTCAAATGAACCTACTGGGTCTCCGAAACCACGAAGGGTGGGTCCTCAGAATCTTCGCAAAACGGAGCCTCGGATGCCGCGAAGGGTGGGGCGTCAACCAATCAGGGTAGTGGTTGGGGTCAACTCCGTTACCTTCGATACGCTACGCAGGAAAGGCTGCAAGGAAGAAGCAGTGACAAGTCGTCATTGTCGACTTCCAACGACTTCTAGGAGTTGACAACACTGTGGCAAGGAAACTAAGCTTATGAATTCACTAGCACCGTAACAATACTATTATATGGTGCACATGAATTTGCGGCGTGTATTCCCAGTATCTACTCGCGCAAAGCTACAAGCTGGACAAACACGAAAATGAAAACGGCCGTACGCGAGGTGGGACCTGAAAAAAAACTCCAGGTTAGGATTTTCAATCGTGTAGGCAAGTGCAACCTGGCCGCGCTGTGAGTGCAGGCACAACTGGTGGATAAAACAATCAACGAAGCCGTGAAATGATAAAGATTGTCACTGCGATGTGCTCGCGCCCGCCTCACTGTTTTGCTGTCTGTACCCACTTAGATGTATTACAGATGGAGCTTTCCCATCTGCAGATACGGCACCTCCAGAACGCACGCATTTTCCAACCAAGAAAAAAACACAACATCGCCCCGATCCTCGATTCAATTTTATCCGTAGAATACAAGTCAATGCGTTGGTGTTCGTCGAAAAAGCCAACACGGTCAAGTACTCACTTCTCAATTTGCCTCGCACCACCAGAACCAGAACACGCCATCTCAAGATGAAGATCCAAGTTGCCATCGCCGCCGCTGCTCTGACTATCGCTGCCACAGTGGACCCCGCTATGGGTCTCGCCAAATATCTCAACGAGCTTCCGAACGGCAGCTCCTTCGTGCAGGCTCTCGGTCACCCTGGCGATGACAGCTCCAAGACGACGAATTTTGCTCAAGCGTTTGCTACCGCCGGGCACACGTGGTCGAGCAGTCTGTGCCAAGCCAAGTTCCCGGGGTCGAGCATGACCAACGGTGCAGCGTTCGGTGACCCGTGTTGCACGTGGAAGAAGGGCGGCAAACCCGATTTCACGGTGGCGGCTTTCACGACCACCCCGGGCAAGGCCACCACGTGCGCCTCGAAAGGTGGCGCGTCTAGCTCCACCTCTTCTGCCGCTGGATCGACTGCTGCCAGCTCGAGTGCAGCAAGCTCAGCCACTGGAGCCTCTGATGCTACCAAGGGAGCATCGAATGCCACTAAGGGCGCTGGATGGTCTGCTCCCAGCTCCTCGAATGGCGGTTCGAGTGCAGGAAGTTCAACTGGGGGTTCCTCCGCTACTCCCGCGAGCTCTACCAGTGGTGCAGGTGATGCCACGAAGGGTTCCCCGTGGGGTTCGAGCACTATCCCGACTTCGGGTGGTGGTTGCGCTGCCAAGTCTGCCACCAAGTCTCTGCGCCGCTAAATGGAGCAGCACCACTCTATGTAGTCCGACAGCTTTCTCTGTCTATCATCGTCTAGACCAGGCCAAGCAGCGAGAGAAGCTGTTCAGTATCGATTTCATCCTTGATTTCTCTAACAAGTTTTGAGAAGTACACCACTGTTTGTCAACCTATTCTAGTCGACTTGTATTTTTGATTTGAGTCTCTGCAACAAGAGGAAAGGACAAGCGTCTCAACTGAGAAGCATGGGCAATGTGTGCTGCGGTGGTGGTGACTCGGAGATGCTAGCGAGGCAGGAACTGCTCAAAGAAGGCAATGATTTCAGGAAAAAGAGTTCATTTCTTGGGGTTCTCAGCAGAACAGAGTGTGTCTACTTGCAGCTGAACCCGTCAGCTACGAGGTTGAATAGAATGCTAAAACGCCAAAATTGAGTGGTATGCAAGCACTGACAGTACTTGTATCGATGGCAGGCTTATGTGGCGACAGACGCCCGGTCCAAATAACCCGGAGGAACTGCCGATTCACAGGATTGGCAAAGTGTGTCCCATGGGTACGGCACCCAAGACCATTTTCTGTTGGTTAATGTTTGTGTTAACTACGCCGTTTGTGTGCGTAGGTCGTCTCGATCTGGTACTTCTCGGGCAGAATGGTCAGAAACTGCTTGAGCTCACGGCTGGAGCGACAAGCGTTCGTGACCTCTGGGTGCAGACCCTGGAAGAGCTCTGCCTACCTGGTCAGGCAGAGCAAAGTGAAGCTGACGCGAAGAGTTTAAACGAAAAGCTGGAGATGCAGAAGGAGAAACAGAAAGAGGTGCACCATGATTTTTGAGCTGCAATAGTGATATCCGCGTGACTTATGGAATGGTTGGGTGTATCTTAACAGCAATACTGGAAGGACCGAGCAGACGAACTAGAAAAGCGACGACAGGATGCTGAGGAGCGCAAGAAGAAAATCGGTGTCATAGGCATGACGTACACAGCGCAGGCGATGGCGAAAAGATAAACGTGGTTTATTATTGATGAAAGCTTTTACCCGCCTCAAGTTTGATTTCTTCAACCATCATTTTTGGAGTTGGGAGCTTGTCATTGCTATTGTAATGCTATTATCGCTGGAGTTGATTAAGTTTGCAGTTTTTAGTCCCCCTCGTCGGCTACGGCTTGATGAAGGGCTTTATTCATGAACGTGGAACGAGGCAGCGATCTCGAGCATACTCGTGGTATCCAGCGTTTGTCCGTGAACAGGACCGATCGCGCTGAGCACTGCAGCCTTGGCAACTGCACCTACAGGAATAGTAGCTTTCATTTCCTCTCCAACGAACGGCACATACCCCAGCGCTGTTGAAACCGCGCCCAGGTCGCGTGACAGCATGGAAATAGGAGCCCCAACAAGTTGCAGTGGAATACCTTGACCCTTCTTCGTGCGGCGCCATCCATAGATGAAACCCGGACGCAGTGACACACCAGTGCTTGGGAATCTGAGCACGAAAACGCATCAGCAACAGGATACACCCACTAGAATCTACCGTCACTTCACGTCTCAATATCTACCCAGTACTCACCTCGCGTGCACAGCAGCTTCAGCCCTCTCCTTTCCATTGTAGTAGCCATGCATGGGCAGCCACGACGGGTAGTACGAGCCCACGCGCGAGTTGGACACGAACACGAATCTCTCCGCCCCTGCTTTTTGCGCCGCTCTCGCCGCCAGAATGGTCGCGTCTCCGCACATTTTCTCCATCAAGTCGTTGCTGCCGAACGCGCCGACAGTGGAGACTACACAACACCAATAACGTTAGTAGCACTCCGTCAAGGTGGCGAGTCTGTAAACGTACTGACGCCCGTGACGCCCTCCACGGCCTTGGCCAGCTGCTTCTCGTCGAACACGTCGCCCTCGTGCCAATCCACCTGGTCGATCCACGGTACGTCCTGCCACTGCGGCTTGCCCGACGGGTTGAGGCTGCGCACCTCGATGCCCTTCTGCACGGCGCGCTGCAGGATGTTGCTGCCCACGAAGCCGTTGCCGCCCACGACCAGCAGCCGGTGCTCGCTCTTGTCGTAGGCCTTGAGCGTGTGCATGGTGCTCTGGCGCATGCGCTTCGCTGCTGCCGATAGCATCGTACTGGAGCGTCGGGTGTCTGCTCGAGAAGTGAGCTCTTGCTGGTCAATTGAAGAGTGTGACTGACGTCAGCGTCTGACCCACGAACCCGGAATAGAAAACCGAGTTTTGTAATTTCGAAACGAGGTTTGGTCATTAAAGCAAAAAATCTCCATGTTGAAGTGTGCACCCGAACCGTCGCCATCGGTTGCAACGGCCCACTTTCAAATCTGCTTTGGGGGAATCTCATGGTACGTTCGGTCTAGCGCAGGGCTTGATGTTCGGACGATATTGGACGTGATTCGACTGATGGAGTGCTTCGTGGTAGTCGAGTACCATGTCCGCGTCGGCTTTTGCGCGGTCCCGTGCGGCGCTGCGCCGCAAGCCCAAGCCGGCCAAGAAGGTGCTGGACGAAGAAGACCTGGAAGAGATCAAGGAGGCGTTCCATCTCTTCGACACGGACGGCAGCGGCTCTATCGACGTGCGTGAGCTCAAGGCGGCAATGCGGGCGCTTGGCTTTCAGGTGAAGAAGGCGGAGATCCGACAGATGATTGCAGACATCGACAAGGACGAGTCTGGAACGATCAACCAGGACGAGTTCATCGAGATGATGACCGGGAAAATGGTGCGTTGCAATGACTATGCGGTGAGAATCTGAGCGGTGTATTAATGTTTGCTGTCGTGTTTTTTGGTATCCTTTGACAGAACTCGAGAGACTCGCGCGAAGAGATCACCAAGATTTTCCAGCTCTTCGACGACGACAACACGGGCAAGATCTCTTTCCGCAACTTGAAACGTGTGTGCACCGAACTGGGAGAATCGCTGACGGACGAAGAAATGCAAGAAATGATCGACGAAGCCGACCGCGACGGAGACGGGCTCATTAACGAGGAAGAATTCTTCCGCGTCATGAAGAAACGCAGCGGCAACCCCCTGGACGATCTAGACAGTGACGATGATTAAGCGTGCTGTGACTCTCCGATTCAACTACGTAATACACTTTTGGGTCGTTTCAGGCCGTCGCTACTAAACTAGAGCACTTTTGTCTATTAGTGATTCTGTTGCTGCTACTCCGCCGGCAGGCACGGAGCGCAGAGCCGCCTGAATACGGGGGTCTGTTATGCTAGCCAATCTCTTCTCCAGTTTTACTGATCGCAGAATTTCCTGCACGCTTCGCTTGACAACCTTCGTACTACCTAAGGGTGCAGCAGAGGCTGCTGGCATTAATTTTACTGCCCCATTTGCGTGAGGTGCTGGACGCAAGTCAACTATGTTGCAACGAATTCGCACGGTGGAGCCTGTGGACTCTGATTTTTGCCCCAGTCGGCTTGTGATCATGGTCGATATCGGAGATTCGTCGGTGCAGATTTCTCGGTCGTGGGATCGATCTGCATTCTCGTCTTGGTCGGTGTCACTGTCGTCGATGCCAAGGAAAAGTTCCTCCATTTGATCACGGATAGAAATAATCGGTTTCCGGATAGGCACCTCAAAGTCATAAAATCCGGAGAATCCCTGCAACTTGATCTCCCCGTGGCCTTCCGTGCGCTTCCGTCGCCACCAATCCTTCGAGTACACGCTCAAGTAAAGGATTGGAGCGGGAATAATGTTGCCGAAATCAGCATGCTTAACGTCTTGGGGTGATTTTTCTGTTGCTAAAAGAGTTTTTTCAACATCGTTGAGTTTCAAGTTGAAGTGTGCATGCCATCCAAACGCTGCTAAAGACCCACATCCCGTGTGCAGTGATTGTTGAGGCAACGAAAGTGGTGTCTTACCCCCCATACAGTTGAAATTTCCAGGTTGAAATTTCCACGCGAGATGTCCCACCCGGTGGGGTAGTGCAAGTTTATACTCCACGAAGACAGGATCCGTCGTTTGTGGATTGTCAAAAGCAACCACTTCAAGTGATAACATCAACTTGCGTTGGGTGTTTCCAGTGCCACCGGGCCTTATTCCGACAAGTTTGGGATTTTCATAAAGTTGTTGCCAGTGAGCAACCTCTGCTGTATCGCGTTTTTCTTCTTGCAAGCGGATTTCTCGCGCAAGTCGTTGGTCCTCAGCAGAAGCAAATGGTAGTAGGTCGTTTGTGTTGTCTAGCACATACTCGTAGAGAGAACCCGACAGAGTTGTCACGTGGTACGTGGTGAGCTTGGGACCCTTTGCGAACAGATCTGGATCACTTTCAGGGTCGACAATTGGCGCTGAAAATCCTGGTGTAGCACAAAACAATCCACTTTCCTTGTAAAACCGGAACGAACAGAGGACGCATTCCACCCCCTCGATGAGTGCAACAATGTGCATCGCGCGGAATTTATCCTCACGGTTTGTTCGGAGCCACGCACGATGCTGATTTGGTGTCCACGAAGATTCATTTCGTTTGTCTCGCGGTCGCCTAGTGAGATCTGGTGGAAAGAGGTGCGTTGTTGTGTCTATCGATGTGCTTGGTCGCTCCTTCGAATGCTAAATCCATCGTTAATGCGGTAATTAGCGTTCGCAGCAACTAGAATGTAAAGTTATAGTGCCTACCTCTTTCGGAACATAGTCGTCGACATCGACGTATGTCGATAAGATATCGGCGTTGTCAATCTCAGGCAAGTTTCTACCTCCGCGCTGCGCATGATTAAAAAAAAATCAATCTGCATGCGATATCGTGTTTCACGTACAACGTTGCACACACCTTTCGATTCGACAGCTGAATCCCCTTTGACGCCAGACTCTCCTGCTCTCGCTTCTTTTCACTTGTACGATGTCAATAAGAATGGTTCATGCCAGCAGTCAGTTGCATTCGCACCTCAAGCTAAGTTTTCTCTCCTGCCACCGGAAGCAATATTTCCATGTCCTGCCTACAGGAACTGAGTCTCCACTTGAATCACTTCTGAGCCCAGAAATCTGTCACTCCACCTGTTAGCCTGTGAACGGTTCCCTTTTCATTCCTACTTTCGCTTACCGACCTTGCGCAGTGTCACGCTAATGCGCAGGTTCTCCATGGGATCGCGCACATGATAGTACTCTGTCATTGGCATGCTGCTCACTTGGTACTCGTATCCACGAAATGGACTTTGCGACCTTTTGCAGATTTGTGTGCGTCTTTTCAAGATTATCGATCGATGCAGTCGTCATGAATGAGTCTAATGTAGAAGAGAGAGTATATGGTATGTTGCGGGGATGTCCTTCTCATTGCATTGCTTACTAACAGTATCGCCCACCGTGGTCAATGCTACCCTTTCAAGTTTATCCTTCACCTCCCATTTCCCCTCTCTATGTCGACAAGTAAGCCACAACAGCATTTCAAGAAGTGTCGTAGACAACAAGCTAACATATTTCTGCTTTCTACAGGGGTGAATGCGGAGATTACAGATTCATAGATGATGAAGAGGAATCCGACTGGCTTGACCTTAGCATTGTTGATGTCGAGGTGACCACACGCTGGTCGCTTTAGGGGGATGACATTTGAGTAGAGAAAATAACGTCACAGACTGTGGGCAGGCCGAAACAGAGTCCATGCGTCAGGAGAGCAAAGAACGACTGCGTTTCAAGTCGAACGAGCTAAAACGATTCCACGATCAAATCTGCGTGCGCGTGACAGCGCGAGAGCGACAAAATCGTCTTGAAACCCAGAGAGCGCAGAAATATTTGGTGCGTGGCTTCGAGCATTTTTGATGGAGTGCTGCATCGAGCTCATTGCCAAGTAGGATGCAAAGTGTGCGAAACTGTTTTCGACGACAGAGTCGATGCAGCAAACGGGAACCACTCCAGCAGTTCGAATTTCGACTTGTTCATACTTTCAGGAGCTGAAGGAGCAGAAGAGAGCTATGCTAAAGGTTTGTCTACGTTGTTCTATTGAGTTCAACACGCTCATCTCGCACTTATTTCGACCAGGACTGCCCTTTAGGCCATCAAATCGAAAAGGTAACATATTGCATCTCTGGCCTTATCTTGTGATGGAACTAATGCGTGGATGTATGTGCGGCTAGACCTCACGCTTAGATGCCCAGATTCGTGACGAGCTCCTTCAATCGACTGAGATCGCACGTTCAGTGCTTAAAAACAACGATTATGACGAGATCACAGAGAGTGAAACCGAGAACAAGCCCGCTGAATCACCGGTTCTGCTTCCAGAGCAGGTAAGTGTAGCGTTCGTTTAGCACTCGACTGGGGTAAGTCGACTTAAAATTGTTGTTAACACTTTTTGACTACGCTAGCGCATTGCTTTGTATGCTTTGGTGCGGCGACAATACATGGAGATGAATCGAGCCAAAGCGCAGAGCAACGTTTGGCGAGTATCTTCCCGGTCTCCCAACACTACCAAAGTCAAGTCCCCGATTTCGAATACCTCCGTTGCAGCAGCTGTGTGTGGTAGCAGAGCTCGTCGAGCTGGCACGGCAGGAGATGCAATCGGTGGAGATCGATGGACCACCTGCGCGGGTGTCAAAGTGTGGGTGGGAAGTGCCCTTCTTTTTGGTTTGGTCCGTTTGAAGCTAACGTTATCGTGACCAGGATTGATATGACATCGGGATGCGAGGCACGAGTGCATCGCCAGACAACCACATCGTCGACTCCGTGGAGGTAAGTCAGTTTTTCTGTCATACGCGCTGGAATTGCACCGAGATAACATCGTGATGCCAATTTCACAAGGAAAAAAACGAAGGGTGCTACGACATCAACAGCGACAACAGACCACGAGCGCTTCGTTCGCGCACTCCAGGCGCAACTTGGGACCCCAGCTCTTTGCTCGTGTGCTAAAGCTGGGTCAAACTCAATTTCGTCGTCGCGCTCGTGCGCAAACAATTGTGCACTATACAAGCAGCCCAAGAAACGGGAGAAACTTCTCGTGAGTGTCTACAAGCAGCAACAGCAGGATACGCCTACAACTGCCGCCTCGCCAATGCGCTAGCGAGATACAATGGTTGCTGGATTTCCATCGATGAAAATCATTCAATTCACTTTGTTTCTCATTCTACACCGTCATGATGACCTCGCCGTCTTCATCCTGCGTCTCCTTTTCTTCATTTCCTGTAAAGATACCGTTCCACACAGTGCTCCAAATGTCAGGACCATGTTTTTCGACGTATCGATTGAATGTTTCTTGCTCACGTTGAGCCTTCGATGTCCAGGCATCCAACTTCAGTGGCTGTGCTCGGGGTTCTTGGGGGTTCTCGTCCTCTTCATCAAACTGTTTATCGAGCTGTCGTAAATCCAGCGCACTCATGTCGCTGTTAGTGCTATTCGGAGGGCCTCCTGCGACGCTGCTAGCCGTGCCATCACTAGTATGAGAGAGAATATCGTGGTCAGTGTCAATCTGCTACACAAAAGAAGTAGTCGTAAGAACACCACTTTCAGCCAACTAACGCCAGCAACGATCTTCTTACATGTTTGGTCGCACTGGACATTTGTCGGATCTGCTCTTTTAAGCTTTCCAGTTGCTGCTGTTGATCCTTGATGTAGTCGTTTGCGTCCTCAATCTGCCTCTGGGCAATAGCCTTCTCGTCACGCAGCTTGCGTACATAGTCCAGCATCACGCGCTCTTCCCCGAGCATCTGAATTTCTTGTGATTCTTGCACGAGCACTTCAATAGTCTTCTTCAACTGGTTTACCAGCAGATCCTTTTCTTCGAGCTGAAGCAACAGTTTGCTGTTCTGAGCTTCATGTGGGCAGGTCCCAGAACGCTCACCATTAACCATCATCGATCCACACGCTGCATCCCCATTACTGCCTGCATCCTTCTCTCCTTCATTTGCAGCCTCCATCTTTGTTTCCCTAGGCTTGTTAACCTCATCATTCACTCCCAGTCCTTGAGAGAACAATTCTCTCACCTCCGCCTTCGTCGAAAGCTCCAACGCCGTCTTGTCCTTACTGACCCCCTTCTCACCCCGCACACTCGTATCAGCATGTTGCAGCAGCAGCAGCTTAGTGCACTCCACCTGGTTTGCATGACACGCCAAGTGCAGCGGCGTCGCTCCTTCCCCGTTCCGTGCATCCACGAGCTTCTGCTGCTGAACGTCTTCTCTCTCCAGCAGGTCCCTCATCACATCCACAGCTTGGCACGACGCCGCCCAATGCAGCAGCGATCCCCCCGTGGCTGCGTCCGTGACACCGACGTCCACGCCAGCTGCCAGCAACTGGTTGACGCTCTGCACGTCGTTGGCCGCGACCTGTTGGATCAGGAACTGGTGGAACACCAGCAGCAGATCCTGCGCCTTCAGCTGCTGCGCCAGCGCGTACGCCGACCGATTCCCGTGCTCTGCCGCGTCTTTTCCTTCCTGCTGCTTGCTCTGGTGGTGCGGGGGGAAGCCAGCGGCCAGCAGAACCCGCAGCGCGTCCTTCTTGCCGCTCGCCACGGCCACGTGAAGCGGCGAGCGCCCCGTCACGGGGTCCA
>JAHWLE010000377.1:0-24715 GCA_024679135.1 Phytophthora foliorum | reverse complement strand
CTCCGCCGCCGCCGCCGCAGCACAGGGCCAACCACCCGGCCATGATGTCCTCGTTCCACAGCACGGGCCAGTCCAACTTCATGGACAGCAACCAGTTCATCAACATGAACTCCACCACCTCACACATTATCGGACGCGGCCCGCCTAAGATGAGCGCCAACTGCCGCAGCAACAACCGCCGCCGACCCAACGTCCAGGCCATGCTGGGCGCCTCCATGGTGCGCGAGAGTCTAGCGCGCGCGTCCAATCTGTCGTCGCTAGCAGGGTCCAAATTCAACATGATGGCCGACTCAAGATATGGCCCACAGCCGGGCACCGACGTCGTGTCGGTTCCAGTGCTCGGCGACTGCAACTTCGAGCAAAAGTACAACGTGGCCATGAGCATGGACGAGCACGCCATTCACCCCAACAACCCCGCGTACACCCCCATGGAGAAACTGCACGCTCTGCGCGATGTGATGAGCAGCATCACCAGCAAGGACGGCTACATCGAGCGCGAGACCTTTTCGCAGGCCTTTGAACTGGACGGTAACGACTTCGACGGATACGCTACCAACAATGGCAACATCGACGGTAACGCTATCCTGATTGACGCTGTCATGGACCTGGAAGTTGACGGCGAGGAGAAACTACGTTTCATCTTCGAGACACTGGACCCGGACAACTCCGGGTACGTCATTGAAGACCAAATCGTTCAGCTTTTGGAGTCGAACTTTTCGACAGCCCACATTGACGTGGTTGGCACGGACTTCAAGACCGTGGCAGGCCTCATGTTCAAGAAGGCCCAAGTCCAAAACGAGTCAATGACGTACGAGCAGTTCAAGATGGTGTTTGCCCCCTATATTACTGACTCGTACAACCTTCGGAAGTCGGCACCCATGTACACTGCGCCAATCCGACCGAAGAGCAAGTTTGGCGCGTGGTACAGCGCCAACAAGCTGCGTATCTGGTGGCTCCTGTTCTACGTCATTCTCAACAACATCGCCTTCTGGGTCAAGTGGTTCTCATACGACGTGGACCCTGCCATCGGTTGGGGTCTTCGTATCGCCCGTGCCAATGCCCAGGTGGCAATGGTAAATTGTGTTTTCGTGCTGCTGCCAATGTGCCGCTCCATCACGCAGGTCATGAAGCGCAGCAAGTTTTTGTGGCGCTACATCCCGTTCGACGATCACATTGCCTTCCACAAGATCTCGGGAAGTGTGCTGCTGATTGCCGGTCTTATTCACACGGTTGCTCACGTGTTTAACGAGATCTATCTGTACCTGGTCGCCACCCCGGACGAGATCAAGCGGTCGATCTTTGTGACGCGGCATGTGTCTTCTTTCGTGAACGGCGAGCGACCTCCATTCACCACTATGCTGCAGTCTCTTCCAGTGTGGACGGGTGTGATCCTTCTGACCATCACTTGTATTTCGTTCCCACTCGCTGCAATCCCGAAGTTCCGTCAGGGCAAGTTCAACCTCTTCTGGTACTCGCACATGCTTTTCGGGCTGTTCCTCATCGTGCTGTCTTTCCACGGTGCTGCTTCATGGCTCGCTCGTTGCTCCTCGTACATCTGGATCACGCCTCCGTTCCTGATCTACCTGATTGAGCGTCGTTTCCGCTACGCCAAGATGTTTGCTGCACCAGTCCGCATCATGGAGGCTATGGAGCTGGATGGCACTGTTGCTTTGTTCATGGAGAAGCCTCGTCGTTTTGTGTACCGGCCGGGCATGTACTTGTTCATTAACTGTCCGCTCATCTCTTCTCACGAATGGCACCCATTCACGATTTCATCGGCTCCTGGCGACAACTACATCAGCATCCACATGCGCGTCTGTGGTGACTGGACGCAAGCCATGGCCCGGGTCATTTCGGACTGCCATGAGCGCAAGGTGCTGTACCCCGATGTGTATCTCGATGGCCCGGTTGGTGCTCCAACGCAGGACTACCACCGCTACAAGACCGTAATTTGTGTCGGTGGCGGTATCGGTGTTACCCCGTTCGCGTCGATTCTGAAAGACGTGGTGCACTTGTGGGAAGACAATCGCTGCCCGAACTGCAGCCACGTCCGTCACCCGGGCTCCTTCAAGATCCAGAAGCTATATTTCCACTGGGTGACCCGTGGACAGGAATCGCTGAGCTGGTTTGAAGAAACAATGAATCAGATCGCCGAAATGGATCGCGATAACGTGATTGAGACACACCAATACTTGAGTACGCTGAAGGGCAGCGAGAACACCTCGCAACTCAAGATGTTCCAGGAATTCGTGCACGAGCAGACAGGCAAGGATTTCGTATCTGGTCTCAACACCAAGCAGCTCACGCACTTCGGGCGTCCGGACTGGGACAAGGTCTTCTCCGAGGCCAAAGCCAACCACCCTGGCGAGGAGGTCGGCGTTTTCTACTGTGGCCCTCACGCTCTGGAGGAGATACTGGACACCACGTGCAAGCGGTATTCGTCCTCGGACCCTAACGGAACCATCTTCGACTTCCACTCGGAGAAGTTCGCATAGATAGATGTACGTCTTTGATAATCGTAAAATTGAAGTGCAAATAGTTTTGAATGCATAACTTACTTCGAACCGCGTCAAAATAATGGACATCCGTAGCGTCCAGGTTTCCCAGATGCAATAAATACTCAGAAATCTGATTCACCATGTATTAATAATACCCAGGTTGTAGCACAGGTAGTCTCCAGGTATCCTTATATTGAACGGAATCAGATGCAAGTAATTTATACCGTGCGGTATAAATGACCACATTCGATGTAGATGGTATTATCACAGAGGCTTAAACTACGTTCACAATTGCTGCTTACAATTCGGCTGTTGCTTCGTCATGGCTGTTTTAAAAATCATACTTCTATTATGTCCTATTTTTTTTTTAGGTTTTGCTTTTAAATGTTTAAAAACAAAAACATTAAAAAAGCAAAAGTATCATTATCGATATTGTAAGTTTTTTGTTGTTGTTAGAGACGTTTAAAGACGACTGGCTGATCAGTTGGTGATTGTCACGTTATCGAGAAACGGGCCAAAGAAAAACGACGCCGCTCTCAAGTACCTCTACGCGTCTGATTCCGACTACGAACCCGATACGTGCGCTTCCGAAGACGAGGTTTTGGACGGTGCGAGCAACGAGGAGGGTCAGAGGCAGCATGTGAGTTGAAGTGACGACTGAGGTTCCCAACGACCGGCGCGCTGCATCTCGTGCCGGAGCACTCACTATTGCATGCTGCTGCGGTTGAGTGCGTTGCATTACTGGACAGCGGCAATGCTCTGCGTGGTAAATGCTTTGTGAGCGGCAGCAACCCCTCACAGAAGACTGCATCGCCTGCGTGCGTGCTTAGGAACGGCATACGACCATTAGTGTGCGTTACCAGCGACACACGCTCAACTCCTACTAGAATTATGGGTTGCGGGAGCGGAGGTGAGGCAACAACTTCATTCCAGCATTTGCGCCTGCTGCGCAGGCACCCCACCTCAGCTACCAAATCCCGCTGTGGCATTCTGCCGAAGCAACGTGTTGAAGTATCGTTTCCAACTAGATCTGCATTGACGAACGGCGCTGACATACAAACAGTGCTGTCAATAGCGTATTCGGTAAATACCAACGTTCGAACGTTGTATGATTTCAAATTTGAAAAGAAACGTTTAGAACTTCGAAAGGCCTGCCCCTGCCTAATCTGGTCAAGGCGGCGACTTTTGACTTACTGTGCCGTACCGAATACAAGACCCCCCAAGTTGAATCCCGCCGAGAGGGAAGATGTCGCGACCCTCTGCGTCCATAATTACAGGATGAAACTCATGAAGTACTCGTGTCGCGGGTAGCGGTGTAGTTTCACAGCGTGAAGGTCTGCAACTGCGACTCAAGGTTGTAGATGGTCTTGGCCAAAGCTTCCATTTGAGCAGAGAAGTCACCAGACTCGAAAGCCTGAGCGTGGTTCATGTTGTACGGAATACCAGTCTCGCCGATAGCGTCGGAAAATTGGCCATCTATTCACGCCCAAAGCTGGCAGTGTGCGCAAGTTGCTGTTGATGGAGCTTACGAATCGCAACATTGCCAAAGGCAGGCTTGCCCATAGCGAAGTGAGCATACGAACCCACCGGGGTGCGCGAGTGGCTGCTGCTGACTACGGGTGACACGGTCTCGCCACTACGAGCGCAGAGTCTCTTGCGTCTCGCGCGCAATTTATGGGCACAATATCACCTCAAGTAGAGGCACGCTTTTGGTTATGCAAGCATATAAACATCAAGTGAACTATGAGAGCGCTGATGTACCCATCGTGGCAACGAACATTTAAATGATGAATAAAAAAATTCGAAAGTTGGAAAACTTTGAAAAAACGTTGGTATTGACAGCACTGATACAAAGGCCAAGTGCGCACACGTCGTAGGTGATGAATCCAAGCTCCAACACACCAGGCCCCCATCCCCGAAACCCAGAAGGCGAAACAGTCAAGAGCTCGACGTCGCCACGTTGGAAAGTGCATATCAACCATTGGCTGAAACTCTGCCTGTCCAACGCAGCCTCGCCAGCGACAGGGCGGGAGCGTTCTCTGGAGGTGATCCAATTCCAATCTTCTCACGGTTTGCAAGGCCGCCGCCGCCAAGGAGCCTCCTGCACTCACAAATCCCCAGCTATGGATCCCGTGCACTGGAAGCAGAGCCCACTGACGACGACACTAGTGGAGTAGCTGCTGTGCACGCAACATGAGCAAGGTGCAGGTCATTGCAAAGGTTGACGTAGAAGAAAAGCTGTCAGACCCTTGCCAGTACGTGGCCTGGCGCGCCCGCGTGCTGTCTGCCCTCAACGTCTCTAACATGGTCAGGCTGGTCACAGAGCAGGAGCCATTTGACTCTAGGTTCAGGTCCAAGGAGCGTACCTGCCGGTACACGCGGGCTACCAAGGCAAACAACATCATCATCTCCGCTCTCTCAGATGCCGTCATTGAGCGCTATGCAGCACTCATTGACGAGGCCGACCCTGCCAAGTTGTGGCATGTACTCTACAACGATTATGGGCGTGGGACAGCGGTGAACACGGTTGTAATTCGCTCCAGGATCTGCGCAGCTTGCTAGGCCGTGACGAACGCGTCTCAACTTACCTTGAGGACATTTTGACCATGCAGCGACAGCTGTTTCAGGCCGGTGATGGCATGGACGAGCATGAAGTCGCCAAGGTGTTGTTGAATAACGTGTCGGATGTATACCCGAGAGTATCATCGGACATGCAAAGCCAGCTGCACAATTGGCCAGCCATCCGGTTAACTGTGGCTGACGCGCGTTGGCGAGTGGAGAACGCAGAGCAGACTGAGCGTCGTAACCACCACGCGGGAGCAACCATTCCGGTGGCGACGGACGTGGCATGTCCAGCTCTCGTCAAGCCAGCTCGTTGCAGAATCACCGTGGTGCTCGAGGCACGGGGAATGGCAAGGCTCGGAGTAAGTCCAGCTATAAGAGCAGTAGCTCGAACTCGAGCAAGTCTGACACGCGCGAGTAGCGCATCGCACGTAAGAAGAAGAACTCGAATTGCAAAGCGTGCGGCCAGACGGGCCACTGGCAATGTGATCCAGAATGCAAGGGCAGAAACAACCAAGCTGGAGGTGATGATCGTGGCATGCGATCGATGACTGCTGGTGCTGTCTTTCGCTCTACTGATTGCCGGCGTGAGTCAGCTGACCTGCGTGTCGTGCAAGAAGAAGCGAAGACCACCGAACAAGTAAATCTACAACAAACTTTCAGCTACAAGTTGATGTGTGATGTTTTGGGGCCTACAGCTGCTTCGCAGTTGCAAGGCAAGGCTGCTGCCTACTCGCCGGTGTATTCTGCGACTACGCCTGCCAGTCCAGATTATCAAGCCGCTCAACCCTCTCCTGCGACGCCAGCGAGCGCTAACGAAGAAACCAAACGTGATAGTGCAAATGAGGGGCGCATGGTGAACATGGCGCTTGTTGTCCAAGCCCTGCCGAGCGTTGGCCTGCTACCTGATGAAATTGAATGGGTATTGGATAGTGATTCTCAAGTGAATTAGTGCGGTGATTTGCCGACTTTCTCATGCATTGATCGTGAGGCAGCTGGAGAATTACGAATGGCGCTAGAACAAACGGAAGCAGTTGAAGTCACTGGTAGTGTGACTATTCGAGTGTACAATGAAGCGACGAACAAGTGGGCGCCGCGCCGCCTGGATGATGTCCATTACTCACCACATGTTCACGTGAACCTATTGAGCCTGGGTTACATGCAGAGTCTCGGCTTTAAGGTGATCTTCAGTGATGACCAAACCAGTGCGTGGCTGATCAATGGAGGTTTGAAGCTCAAGTTCGAGAAATAGGATTTGCTGAATCGTATGCGCTGCCGTTGTTCGCTGCGCCTGGTTGCTGCCGTGGCTGCGCGAAAGGATGCAATGGTGCAGCTGCACAACCGCTTGGACCATGCCAGTATGGATTTGATTGAGAAGCTTTCCAGCGGCAAGACTGACTTTGGCCTGAAATTCAACATGAAGGATCTTTCGTCGTATGAATGTGTTCCGTGCATTTCAGCTAAGCCAAAACGAGCAACTTGCAAGCGTGATCCAGAGCGGATGCGCCGACCACTAGAGAAGCTTTCAGTGGATTTGTGCTCGATCAATCAAGATACTGCAACCGGTGACAATCCGTTTATGGTGGTGGTAGACGAGGCCACGCACGACAAATGGTGCTTTCTGCTTGCCACCAAATATGAAGCAGCCGTTCTGTTGATGCATCTAATTTGCCGCCTGACGAATGAGTTCCGAAGCCGGAGCTACAGCGTAGTCAACCCGCATTCAGATCAGGGTGGTGAATTCAAAGCAGCTGACCTTCAAGCATCTTGTAATCGTCGTGGAATAACCAGCAGTTTACGAATGTCTACTCTCCTGAGGAGAGCGGAATAGTTGAGCGCGCCAATGACATGGTGCTGCCTAGGCTTCGAGCGCTGCTGCATGCGACTAATCAGACCGACTTGCTGTGGGGGAGGTTCCTCCATGTAGTCGATACATTAAATTTACTGCCGACGAAGCCATTGCAGGGCAAATATCCGTACGAAGTACTACATGCCAAGTTTCCGGTGCTGCGTCACGTACAAACTTGGGGGTTCATTGTGCATGCGCACGTACCTCCTCAAACCCGAACTACTCGAGCCAAGTTGGATCCGTCTTGTTGTACAAAGCACACAAAGCGCTAAACCGTTATAATAACGTAAGTGGCTTGGCCGTTTTGGTTATTCACATCTTGTAAACCTATTCCCAGAACATTGAAGCTTAATTGGCATAACTGAGACCGGGGGAGCAAAACGTAACTCTTGTCTGACGATCTTATCTGAACGTTATCTAATGATCGGCAACTCATACAAATCACAGGAAAGTGTTAAGTCAATTTCTTAACATGATTTGTGGTGCCACGTTATCGACGTCGTCTACGCAGCGAAGGGACAGTGAGACTTAGTTGCCTGTGCGTTTCTGTTGCTGTTATCGGCTTCAAGGTTTCTCACCCCCATAAGCTCCCGTAGCTGGCAGAATTGTACTTGCGGTAGTGCCTTTGTCAACGCATCCACTACCATATCTTTGGTATTACAGTACGTGATATCGATACGATCTCTTTCGTATGCTACTCGAGCATATAAGTATCTTGTCTCAGTATGTTTTGTCGACGAATGACTAGCAGGATTCTTTACTATACTTATCGCTGCTGTATTGTCGCACCAGCAATAAATTGGCTGTTTCTGTTGCCACCCTAGTTCCGTTTGGAGTAGTCATAACCATTCACTTTCCTTTACGCCCTCACTTACGGCAACAAGTTCAGCCTGAGCTGTGTGCAAACTGACCATATCTTGTCTACAACTCTTCCAAGAGATACATGTATCAGTGAGTATTGACACGTAACCAGTTACTGATTTTCGGTCCTCATTAGCATTTGAAAAGCTCGCATCTGTGTATAGCTCATAAACTACCTCTTTGTTAGTTCGTTCACAAACTAACCCATACACCGATGTTCCTTTCAGATACTTGAGCACTCTCTGGGCTGCTCTCCAATGAGACTTGTTATAACAAGAGAGGAATTTACTTAATTCTCTTACAGCATTTGCAATGTCAGGTCTTGATTCTCTAACCAAATACATGAGAGAGCCTACCAGTCCACGGTAGTCATATGGCTGTGCTGCAATAGCATCAGCGCTGAGACTTGTTTCTTTTTCCAATATAATCCTTGCTGCTTGAGGTGTCGCTACTATTGATCAATCCATCATGTCAAACTTTTCAAGCAAATCTGGAATGTACTTATGTTGCGATAGACTGAGTTGCTTACGTGCTCTATCTCTTATAATCTCCATTTTCAACAGATAATGGACCTCACCAAGGTCCTTCATTTTAAAGCGTTCTGACAACTTTGCCTTAATTTCATTTTTCAGCTGAAAGCCTTGAGCCAGCAATGGTCAAGTCGTCCACATAGACACATATCAAGACGACGTCGGTTACTCCATTAACCTCTTATTTTTTCTTGTACAAACAGTATTCCGTTTTGCAGTGAGAAAAACCTAAAGACTCTAAAAGGGTGTGCAGCACCCTGTACAAAATTGGGGGCGCCTGCTTCAGTCCATATAGGCTCTTAAGTTGCTTACAGACCTTGCCATTTTGGCGTTGCCTAAATCCTAGGGGTGGAATCATATATATTTCCTCTAATAATTCTCCATTCAGAAATGCTGTTGATACATCCATTTGGCAGATGTGGAAATCCCTCTATGGCCGCAATTGCGAGTACTAATCTTAACGACTCATATCGGGCTACCGGCGAGAATATCTCTCCGTAGTCAACACCAAATCGCTGGGTGTTCCCCATCACCACTAGCCGGGCTTTAAATCGTTCAACAAAGCCATCTGCATTATATTTTACATCCAAAATCCAGTGGCATCCCAATGCCTTCCGTCCTTTGGGTAGATCAACCATTTTTCAAATCTTATTTCTAAGAGCACCTGATATTCAACTTCTAATGCACCGAGCCATGATTCCCGGTATGGTCCTGCTAGTGCCGCTTTTAGTGTTTTTGGAATAGGGATACAAGCTCTGCTAACTTTGACCCCTAATATTGGGTTTATTGTTACTTCATATCCATTTAGTCTTGGGCTTCGTCGCCTCTTATGCAATGAGCGTGGATTGCTGTGGTGTTCAACACATCAACACATCGTTTATCAATTTGTGTGTCTACAACCGTCTCGGTTGAAGTTGGTGGCCTTTCTACGACCTGAGAAGACGACTCATCATTATCACTAACCTCGGACTTCTCATCCACGTCATATTGAGTGCCATCAGCTCCCACATCCCCCACAGCTCCCGCACTTGGGGTTTGCGGACCTTTATGCTTGCTATATTTGCCACTTGTGCACATCATTATATCTTCCTTCTATTTAGAGGTTAGTGTCTGGTTCCAGTGTGGAAACGACGCGGCTATAACAACCGACTGATCAACTGTATCAAACCTAAAATACATTGTTGACAGTATCTAGCAGTCTGTAGCCCTTATAATCGTTTGCGAGACCGAGGAACTTGCACTCTAGACCTCTTGCGCTCAATTTCTTATCCTTTCTCTTAGTATTTGGGGTGTGAGCATAGCATACACTGCCCCATATTTGAAGTATGTTGCCATCCGGCTTTTTACCATGCAATGATTCGTAGGGCGAAGTGTCTCCAAGTCTAGAGGTTGTAATTCTATTTGACACTTCAACGGCGTAGTTTGTTGCCTCTGGCCACCAGTGTGCTGGCACAGCCGCTGTTAGAAGTGAAATCCATACTTGCCTCATTGATGTCTGATGGCAGCGCTCCGCGCTCCCATTCTCTTCTTGACATTCTACATTTGATTATCACAGCTGATACCTTTCGACTGCAGAAATGTCCTCATCTTCTGATTGACAAATTCTGTACCGCCATCACTTCTAATTCGCTTTATTTTATAGTGATGCTGTTTTTGTAGTAGCAGTATCAGATCGACCACGTGACTATAAACTTCTTTTGTAGACCTCATTATAAATAGCCACTTATACGACGTAGCATCGTCCACATTTGCTAACGTGTACTGATAACCGTATCCCCCACAGTTCCCATTCAACTTCCCCATAGTGTCCTTGTGCAATGTATGCTTAGTCCTTGTCCCTACTTCATTTTGCGTGTCGAGTTTGCAATTTCGCAAGTCGCACAGAAGAAGGGAATATCCTTTAGCTCATTCTGAGATATAGGAGGAATTCCTTAAACAAACTTATGAGAAAATATTGTCAATGGCTGGCCCTATGAACGTGACCAAGTATTAGACGCCATTTTTTGCACCAAGGCAATTTTCTATGACTCTGTAAAGCGTTTGTTTACGGTATGCACCCTACTGTACCTAGGCTGTGCAGGCAGCGGTATACTGTTTCGTGGTGCACAGGTGGAAACATGTAGTATTTCCATCTACCAAATCTAGGAAACATGTTTCCGGCGAACAACCCCATTTTCACATGAAGCCTGGTGATACCTGTATAAAGTGTGCAAGGTGTATCCGGACAACTTCACATTAGATCTTTATCCTCAAATCGTCTTCATCTCACCCTTCTCACCTATATCGTTTTCTTGCCCAATCGCTATCCAGGCGCGGTATAGCTATTTGTGGAGCGAGGTCGTAGATGGCGAGGGTGACGTTAGCAGTACGGAAGGGTGCGAGGAGCTATAAACTATACCAGGTACCTGGTACACGTATACCAACCGGGTACCAAACGTATTCCAATGAGACTGTTTCCATCTACCTCAACGAGGTACCCTGTATTCTGGCGCACACTAACTGTACCTTGATGATGTCAGATAATATACGGCCCCCTTTTGCACTGCAGCAAACAATTGGTGTCCTTTCCTATTGAAAAAATATAAAAACTCCCCATCCTGGGATTGAATGTGATTATACCCTTGTTTAGCGAGATATACAAGCACTAATTAAATGACTCCCACATTCCTTATCAAAAGCAATGTTCCTTATCTTCGGACCAATCGATTTATTGAAAGGACTTGCAACATGCATTTGTATTGAACCCGTTAGAGCGGATACTGATGTGCTACCATTACCATACCCAAATCTGTGACTCGAACCTTTGTGTGGTGTTTCGAACCAGCCTTTGTCTGGGCTTATTCCAAATCCAGCTCCTGTATCAACAATCAACAGGACATCCGTAACTGTTAGTCGACGTAGCTAACTCAAATATGTACAATACCGTTTACGTACCGAGGCGTCGACTTTCTGGAGTCAGCGCCGCCACGTCTGACGGATGCAGATGTGAAGGCAGCTCCTGCTGATGAGCAATTGGGAATGCGCAGGGAGATCATGGTATGGCGCAAGACGGACGCAGCAATGCGTCACGCGTTCGAACAACCACCTAATAAGGACGGTCGACTAACCAACTTGGATGGTAAGTCAGTGGAGTAGATACGAGTACCTCTACTGGTATCAGGAGTCTACTGGCGACACCAGGTACCGCAGTCACCGCCATTAAGTTGCACAAGCTACTACTGGATAGCTGGATGTCCAGCAACCTCGGTTCAATACATCACTTTGTAATTTGCTCCAACAGGTTAACAACCACAAGCTCAGCTTCCAAACGACGGACGAAACCATGAGCGACCATTTCGACCAAATGCTTCAACCACCCATGCCACCACCCGCGCCAACACTCTAGAACATGAATCGACGGCAGAGAGTGTATTTCACCACGGACACGGGCAACAACAAGAAGACGTGCGTGAACCTCGATATGAACGAGTCATCAAGACGTTCAAAATCGAGCCGTTTGACGGCTCGGCCGCGCCGGGTGCCATCGACTCCGGCGCTGCTACTTGGTACATGCGCTTTGAAGCACTGTTGAGCATGCAAGAAGGTCTCCACCAGATTTCTCTTCCTGAACGCATGAAAAATGATCTGCTTTTTCAACACTTGAGAGGCGTTGCCAGTCAATGGTATATCGCAAACATACGCGACCTTCGCACAAGGAGTCTTGTTAGTCTAGGACGCGAACCCAAGACTGAATTTGGTACCAAACTATCGAAACAGCAAATCGGACTGATGGTAGCGGATGAGCGGATAAAACCTTCCGAAACATACCACGAATTCTCGCTCCGTCTCCGTGCCATAGCCGCAGCAACAACAGCTGACGGTTTGGGAAAACATGAGTCCGACAACCTCTCTTAGCTCATTCATAACAAATTCGTGGCGCAAGCACACCGACAACCTGAAGATGGTTATTTGTGAGTACTCCAAACACTCACTTTACGAAATGGATAGAGCCATCAACAGGTTATGCTCTCTTGCGGGTCATCAAGGCATCTTGGCTCCAACTCAACACCAACGTGTCGCAAGTACCAAGTCGAGTTTGAAGACTACCGTAGGAAAACGCAAGGCTACCCCCGGTAATGACAACAAGGAAACAAAGTTCAAGCGACGTGATCATTCCCAGGCAGTGTGGAGAACTCGGACACACAACCGCGTATCATGACAAGTACGTAGTTCTCCAGCAGAGAAGAATGGAACGCGGGACCGGGATGGCGCACGTAGCACGATCCACAGCAATCAGTGACAACTAGAACCGAGACCGATCCACGAATGCCAGTGGTAGGGTCGTGCGTTTCCAGGAAGACTCGAGTTCAGACCTACACGAGTCTGACTGAGGGTCAGGGGCGCCATCTGGAAACTCTACTCATTCATTTGACCCTGGTATTTCTGATGGTGCCCCGATCATCGACTCCGGTTCCACTTATCATATCACTGGATCACTGAAAAACCTGTTTGACCTTCACGATCGCGAACCCCATGCCGTAGAAATCGCAAACGGAGGATTAATTTGCGGACAACAGATGGGTAAACTTACTGTTGATCGTCTCAATGGCACAGTATTGGAAAACGTCCTTTACGCACCTGGGTTTGCCCAAACTTTGATTTCTGTGAAACAACTCATTGATTCAGGGATGAAGGTTGCATTTACCGAGAAAGAATGCCTCATATACGATCAACCGATCATGCGTGGAGTCGTGACGCGTGGCGTATACACCCTGAACATTCCACCCAGTATGGCTGTATCTGCTTTAAGACCGAACTTTCTCGAAGATTGGCATCAACGACTAGGACACCTGAACTATCGCTAAATTATCGAATTAGCAAAGTCAGACACAGTGAAGGGCCTGAAGATCTTGGGTTCCTTGACGCCTTCTAGGACTTGCGAGATTTGCGCCTAGAGCAAAGTCGGACGTGCCATCGCCCCAAGCAAGCGTCGCGATCACGAGATGCTCAAGATGAAGTCTGCCACGGAGACTTAGCTGGACCTTTTCAGAAAAGTTACCATGACAATCGGCATTACTACGCTCTCAAGTGGAGAGGACACACGACGATCTATTTCATCAAGAAGAAGAGTCAAGTTACGAAGTGTTTTCGTACCTACCTGAACCTCGTGATTCGACGATTCGACAAAAGTAGAGGTTTTAAGATTTATCGTTCCGACAATGACGGGGAATTACGTCGCGTGACTTTCAGGAGATATGTGACGATGAAAACATAACCATTGAGATGTGTGACCCTGAAACTCATCATCAGAATGGGGTGATCGAACGTACTCACCGAACCATCGCTGTAACGGGCTGTAGGTCGTTACATATGTAGGTAGATCTATATAGCTTGATATACAAAGTAGGTACATAAGCACGCGGCTAGCGCGTGCTTTGCTGTCATCATGTCATTGGTTGAAAGTGGGAATTCAGACCCATTTCAACCAATCAGGTGTTGATATACATTTGAGTGGTTCATACGGGACCAGGGGCAGTCGCCCTGGTCCCAATAATAAAACAGGGTTCAATTTGACACCAATCCCATACTTAGCCTCAGTGCCCAGAGTCTCCTGCGCTTCCGCGCAGTCTATAGTGTAAGCTAGATAACGGACACACCTGGCCCGTTATAATCGCTGACGCCGCTCGTGGAACACCTGATTCGGGCGCTGCAAGTCAAGTATGATGTCAAAGACCTAGGAAACGTGAGTTGGTTCGTTGGTATTCGAATTCAAATGGTCTTGACTCGTGGAATTACGACACTGGATCAATCACAATTCGCCGCCGAAATCCTTCGTCGGTTCAAGATGGACCGCGAAAGACACCACTCGACAAAGGAGTCATCCTTTACTGCCGCACTCCAGATGAAGAAAGCGCTGGCGATGTACCGTATCGGCAAGCTGTTGGTGCACTTCTCTATCTAGCACGAGTAACTCGACCAGACATCGCTTATGCAGTCAATCAAGTCGCGGCGCACGCTTCGAACCCAAATAAATCACATTGGATTGCAGTCAAGAACATCAGATACATCCAAGGAACGAAGCAAATGGGTCTGATCTACCGCCGAGATTTAAGAGCTGCGCCAATTCGAATCTACACTGACGCAGACTGGGCAAACAATGAAGAAGATCACAAATCAGTATCTGGTGTAATCGTTCAAGTGTTTGGCTGCTCCACCTCATGGCAGACTAAGCGTCAACGAATTGTGTCCAAGTCATCAACCATTGCCGAGTACGTAGCAGCAGACGATGGTGTGGAAGAAGCAATCTGGACGCAAATGTTTCTGCTGAAACTCACGAGAGCCAAAGAGGTAGTAGTGATCCCATGGATGATCAACAACAAGTCAACTATTAAGAGACTCACGAATGGAAAAAGCTCCGAGGCTCAGAAGACTGTGGATTGCAAGTTCTTTGCTATTCGAGACGCCACTGCATTCGGAACATTGTGATTGATGTACTGCCCAACTACGCAAATGATGGCAGATGGGCTCACCAAATCACTGGGGACTACGCGATTTCGTGAATTGCGCGAGACTATCGGCGTCCTTCATATACCAACCAGCGTTGGCGGGGAAGTGTTGGGATAACCACCTAACAAGGATGGTCGACTAATCAACTTGGATGGTAAGTCAGTGGAGTAGATACGAGTATCTCTACTGGTATCAGGAGTCTACTGGCGACACCAGGTACCGCAGTCACCGCCATTAAGTTGCACAAGCTACTACTGGATAGCTGGATGTCCAGCAACCTCGATTCAATACATCACTTTGTAATTTGCTCCAACATCACGTGCTCAACTCAACCCTCCCGAACTCGTTTCTGTCGTCCTTGCCAGACGATGTGAGGAACCGGGAGGCGTGGGTCATTGGGCAACATCTGGAGCGTAACTTTGCGCTCGGGGATGCTGGAGGATTGGTGTCGTTGACGAATCATTGGAATCGGATTCTCAACTCGAACTGGAAAGACACCATGACTCTGTTATCGCTGCTTAACCAAGCGCGGTACAAGATGAATCGGAAGTTCAAGAAGCCCCTCGGTAAGGGGATGATGACTGAGACGATGGCGTGTGTCCAAGTATTGGCACAACTTCCTAGTGAAAGCTGGGCGTCGTCAATTGATCTTTCAGAGGAAGCGTTCAGTGCTGAAAAGATGGAGATCGCGTTGAACAAGCTCTTCGGTGACAGACCCAAGAAGATGATTACCCGTTCTGGTGATGTGACGTCGTTGACGCGCATCAATAACGTCAAAAGTGACCGAGCGGTGCGAGGGTACGACTCAAAGAAGCGCAAATCGGACGGAAGCACCGGTGTTCAGGACCGCGGGTGCTTCTACTGCTTCACGAAAGGGCATCTGAAGGTTCAACGCGAGCGGATGACGACCGACCGCGACTCGAATCGAGAAGGGGGGCCGCTTTTCCGAATGAATATGGATGCCCAACCATCCAAACAGGCGCCTAGCAACATGGAGAATATTGCTACGGTGCAGCTTGTAATCAAGAAGCAAAGGACGCGTGAATCGCCCTCGAATGTCGAGATGGAGTAAGAATTCAGCCTATCGCGTTCGGTGAAAGCCGAGCCCGAAAATGGAGATGGAGGCTGTTGACGACCTTCGGTCAAGTTCTAGACACTGACTATGGCTTTTTTTTGTGGGTTTGGTGGTTACTCGTGCCTAGATATGTAATAATAAAATTTTGATGGGCGTAGTTTTGCACTTCAGTCGTTTTCAAGGGTACTCCCAACTGTAACTGGGGTACGAAAGGCAACTATATAGACCTTATATTTAAAAAAAAATAGCATGGTAATATTATGCGAGCGTAGCGAAGAGTAAGCAAGCCGCCTAAAACTACTGTGACGAACAGTACAGGTGAGGGCTAGCGGATGCGAGCGCGAGCCTCACTCAGCGCATTCACTAATTGCCAACGCCCGACAATTAGGCTGGGGTGTTTAAGCGAGCGAGCGAACGCAAGTGCTGCAACGAGGTAAAACAAATTCTAGGCACCGCGTCTGGCTGAAGCCGAGGACTTAGCGTACGACGCAAGGGGGTGGGGCAGGACGCGTAACGTCGCCCCCCGAGCGAAGCGAGAGAGGGACAGGCCCCCGCACCGCTGTCGCTAAGTCCGTAGGCGAGTGTCAACGCGCGAGTGCCCTACTTGTTGACTGGGTCACAATTTTTCATCTCCAAATGCAGAAGTGACCACTTGAAAACGAATTCGAGCGCCTTGTATACTTTTTCGATCGGTCACTTTTGCTGGTTCGATTGGTCACTAGTAACCAGGGTAACCATGCAATAGTATCTGATCGGGTGTGTATGGTATTAAGTGTAGTCGAGTACTGAAGCCGAGTACATTGCACTGAATGAGGGCGTCCGCGACGTGCTGTGGGTGGGTGGTTTGGGCGAGGAGTTACGGTGGCACCGCAACATTCCTCTGCTGCGTGGAGATAATCAAACTGCGGTGTATCTCTCACGGAAACCTGGTAAACATTCATGAACCAAGCACATAGCAAACAAATTTCACCTTGTACGGCACCTCGTTGAAGAAGACAAGCTACGCACGCGCCATGTACCTACGAATGACAACACTGCTGACATCATGACCAAAGCACTCGGGAATGACAAGTTTAGCCGATCTCGTGATCACATGAAGGTACTTCAAGTTCAACACAGTGCTGGCAAGATCGACATCAATAAGTGAAGATACGAGCTACCATTACTGCAGCAAGGCTTGCGCTCTCAATACTACGTCTCGTACATGTAGCGCGGCTAGCCCAGCGCTGTCTGGTAACTGTGTTCGTGATGGGAGTGAGTGGGAGTTGAAGTGACGACTGAGGTGCCCAACAGTCGGCGCGCTGCATCTCGTGCCGGAGTACTCACTGTCGCATGCTGCTGCCTGCTGCGGTTGAGTGCGTTGCATTACTAGACAGCGGCCATACCCTGCGTGGCAGCAGCGCTCACACAAGGCTGCATCGCCTGCGTGCGTGCTTAGGAACAGCCTACGGTCATTAGTGTGCGTTGCCAGCGACACACACTCAAATCCTAATAGAATTCTGGGTTGCGGGAGCGGAGGTGAGGCAACTAATTCATTCCAGCTTTTGCCGCCTGCAGTGCAGGTACCCCACCTCCACTACCAAGTCCCGCTGTGGCATTTTGCCAAATCAATGTGTTGAAGTATCGTTTCCAACTAAATCTGCATTGACGAACGGCGCTGTCATACAAAGGCTAAGTGCGCACACGTCATACAGCGGCCCCCCGTTACTAGCGTCTCATCGCGCCCACTGCTGAAGGCGTTGACATCCCTAGCGATTCAGAAGCTGGAAACATACACTTGGGAAGCCGGATGGGAATTCTAATTTTAGAAAAGGATAACAAATATCATATATTGTGCCTTGCACCCATTTTGGCGGGTGGGTGGATAATTCAGGCCTAATTAGATCCACAAAATGGCGATCTACCTTTATTTAGTGCTAATTATGACTAGGATTGTGAACTCTTCCCCTAACTCCTTCAATCAGCATTTAGATGCTCATCAGTGGAGATAAGGCTGACTGTGTTCTCTGGATTTTATATCCAGAGTCCATCCGAGGATTGCAACGAAGGTCATAATGCACACATATATTATACCCCGTCAAATTCGGTTTGCTTGTGTGGAAATATAGGTATAATAGGCTTTGTAACTAAATAGTCTGTTAGATATTAATATTAACTATTGCGGTTGACCCATCCGCCAAACACCAGCACACACGACCCTTTTACTTAGACAGCCAGTTAAACTTTAATTTAAATGTCGGAATGTATTTATTCACCGCGCTCGCGCAACATTGTATCGTCGAGCAACATGTAGCCTCTCGCCAAGGACTTGAGCCTCACTCGCGAATTCATCCTCAAAAGCTTTTCACACAGAGGCATGTGGAGCCGCCTTGCACTTCGTGTGGTGATACTAGAAAAACGGATCGCGCGGGTCGCCCATGAGTTCAACCCGAACAGTGCAATGAATGCCTGCGTATTTTTATTGTTATAGAGTCTGGTGGCTGATATTGGTTTGTTTTTATGGTGTATGCGTTTAGAGTAGCTATTAATTCAGCTCCATAAAGACTACTTTGCGCGCTTTCTTCGTGTTTTATAAGTATCTTCGCTATTTTGCGTGTTCTTCACTGTGTCTGTTGCACGCAGTATTTGCTGGGAAACCCAATAGAGTGGCCAAAGGGTGCTATTCCAGATGGGTCTTGGACTGCGTTTTTTTTTTGCTTTCCTCCCGCTGTCGTCGGTGGCACATCTTTTTAACTTTTTTTCGGAGCTTTTTGTAGGAGATTGCTTGGCGATAAGTGCAGATTCTGGCCATGCCTTCGCTTGCTCCTCGGGTTGGTCGTCGCCATCACGTTCGCCTTTCTTGGCCGTGGCCATAGGTCGCCTCAGCGACACAGCCCACAAAACAGATTTTTTTACTAGTGTTGGGGGACGCCATCGGCTGTAGCCTGATGTCGATGGCTTCGGCGCTGCCATAGATCCGGATATTTCTTGCGGTCTCAAGTGGAGAATTCATTCGCAATCCACATTCACGCTTTCGACAGACCGTGAAGCCCAAAGAATCGGGACTGCCAGGGCCAGCTCAGCGACGCTGCCATCCACTTCCGGGTCACTCTGATTGCTTTAAAGGCGTTGCTCAGTTATCAAACACATCGGGAGCTGTGTGTACCACCACGAACATCCAGAGCTGTTCCGTGCCCGCACGGCTTTGTATTAGAATGGCGGGTAGCTACCCGCCAATCGGCCCTATTTCGCTAGTATCCGAGCGGTATTAACTTATTCCGTCTTTAGTCAGTCTCCCATCGCGAGCTTAAAATCATCCAAGGTTTGTTTAGCCATATTTAAGCATAGAATTAGCCAGAATTAGGGAGTAGAATTAAGACAGAATTATCGTGGCAGAGTTATTGAAAGGCACAATATTATATAAATTTTAAAAATATGCTAACGTATGTTATTTTAGAGTGCATCGGTCCAATAAAAGTAATGTTGACAATGGCATGACCACGACCATTTTTAGAGAAAAAAGATCGAGATACATGTACGTCCGCCTCGATTGCTCGCAACTCAATTCCCAACACCAGGGTAAGCATATGCACCCAAGACAGTCATCAATACAGTAGTGCAGAGTTTGTATCCAGACTTGCTTTTGCGCGAGCGTGAGCTGTGTAAACCGTTGAGTCAACCGCAGTGCCGCCAAAAGACTATCCGTTGTTCCTCAAGTAGAAGTATTTTAAAAAAAATAGTACGCGACTCAAGGTCAACGGGGTCAACGGCGTTGACAGTCGCGTATTTTTGTTTTTAAATATTGTGAGTTCTAATCAAAATTGCATTGCGCGGTTCTTCGAATGGCAAATTTGGCCGGAATTCACAATATTTTTACTTGGCCGCAGACGTCGAAAAGCGATATTTCCATTGGAATAGGTGGAGATGTTCAGAAACGCTAATTTGCGATCTAGGCTAGCTGATGCCCAAGAAGCTGCTTGTCGTTGGCGGCGCCGGTGCGCTGGGCCGCGGTGTGGTGTCCCACTTCGCGCGTGCGTCTTGGGGCATCGTGTCCGTTGGTTTCACTGCGAATGAGGACGCCCACAGCAACGTGCTTCTGCCCGAGAGCAACTCACTCAAGCAGGCGCAGCAGACGCTGCAGCAGGTCTCCAGTAGATACGGTCAGGTGGACACTGTGGTGTGCACTGCCGGCGGCTGGGCGGGTGGCAGCATCCGTGATGCGGACTCGCTCGTGAATTTGGGAGAAATGTACGCCAAGAACGTCGAGTCGGCTTTCCTGGGTGGGTGGTAGCGAGTCTTGGAACTGGTCTGCGTGTTGCTAACAGTTTTACGGTAGCGACGTACTTGGCGAGCCACTTGCTGGTGCCAGGAGGGCTGCTCGTGCTGACGGGTGCAACGGCTGCTCTGAAGGCTACGCCGGGCATGGTGTCATATGGAGCTAGCAAGGCGGCCACCCATCACTTGGTGGCCAGTGCAGTGTACGGCTTTACAGATTCGTGATGACCATGCTTACAGACTAATGGTATTTTTGTATTTTGTACAGGAGCGAGCTCCCTGAAGGTTCGTCGGTGCTGGGAGTTCTCCCGACGACAATCGACACGCCGATGAACCGAAAGTTCATGGCCGATGCAGACTTTTCTACCTGGACGAAGGTTCGGATACTACCAGTAGGTGATTGGCGGACGTGGTTGAACTCACGCGCAACTTTATGCTTTGAACTGCAGGCAGAGGACATTGCAGAGAAGATTTTGGAGTGGTCGAACACTCCCTACGCTGCTCGCCCATCGAGTGGGCATTTGGTCACTGCAACCACGAAGAACAACACGACGTCGTGGAAAGACGTTGGCAACTCATTTCAGTAGATGGGGTTGGCAAGCAATGCAAGGACAAGCAGGGCGGGGGTATTTTTGCGTCATATCCCTTAAAATATCCGGCCACGTCTCGGTTTGCGCTTTCAGTTCGCTATATTTTCCGATCCATGCCCGCAAGGCAAAGCACTGCAATCGCTTCTTACGAAGGCATCGCGTCTCCGTTCGCACTGCCAGTAAGGTTGCGCTTGAAGTGATCGCAGAACGCGTTTAGTACGCGCTTAAACTTGCGCGAGTTTTCGACACACGTCGGTGTGGAAATGTAGTTGAGGAATTCGGTGCGCGCTCGCTCACTAACCTGCGAGCCCAAAAAGTTGCTATCGGACAGAAGACGATGAATCAATTCTTCACTGCGCTGTCTGCCAAAGTAGATCCAGCAAGACCGAACGACCTCCGCAATCTTCTCCATCAAGTTCGGTGACATGCCTCCTGCCGCAGCGTTAAACAGTGCGAAGAGCAGGTGGTACTGCACATCTTTCTCAAAGAACAGCGTCTGAATCTGCTGGTGAAGCAGTAACTTGCCTGCGAACTCGGGGCCGTGCAGCAAGGCCTCTGGGGTGCGAAGGATTTGGCCATAAAGCGAACC
Source organism: Phytophthora foliorum (assembly GCA_024679135.1). Classification (NCBI taxonomy): domain Eukaryota; phylum Oomycota; class Peronosporomycetes; order Peronosporales; family Peronosporaceae; genus Phytophthora; species Phytophthora foliorum. The sequence goes on along the minus strand of JAHWLE010000377.1, from coordinate 3,421 downwards.
CATCTCGAGAAGGAAGTCGAGAGTTGCAGCTCCGACATCGGGATTCTGTGACTTGAAAGCGTGTAGTGCTAACGCAAACACACCCTCCAACTGATTCGACTGTACTAAGATCGACGGGTGGTGAGTGCCGCAGGTGGTCACAAGAGAAAACAGCGCAATGGTAAGCCCTGGATGTTCATCAACACTGCCGTCTGCCGCGATCTTGCTCATTGAGCTCTCGCTGACAATCACCATCACACGTGTTAAGCTAACTGCTGAAGCCTCGTCATCACCAGCACAGCCAATGATACTTCTGATCACGCTTAGATAGCTGCCGTCATAACTACGCGAGAACTGTTCAAGTAACGCTGGCAAAATCGCAGAGGCTAATTCCAAGGCTTGAGACCGCAATGATTCAAAAACTCCGACTAGAAGCGCAGAAAACTGCTCAACCACCTCCTCGCTGCAGCCGTACACGCGCAAAATTGTCTCCACTACTTCCCACTGCTTTTGCAGCACACAAAGCACTGGGTGTGGAATCTCCTGGTCCATCTGAAGAGGGACCCTCGTAGCTAAAACGTGAAGATGCTTAAACATCTCGCACAGAAACTCAACCGAGCTTTCATCATCCGCTCTTAGTTGGCTATAACGAGATGCAAGATCTGCAAACATGATGGTACCGAGTTCTTCCACCACAGGAAGAGCATCCTTGTACGATACAGTCGAGAGAACATGGCAGATAGAATCCACGATAAGCTTTGCGCTATTCCCTGCCAAACATGGACTGGACGGACTGCCTACTGCTGCGCGATTCGAGCGATACAGATTCACCAAGGCATCCATCCAAAGCGGGTTGAAGAAGTGTGAGCCACAACGAAGTGTTAACTTGCGCAGTGTCACTGCACCAACATGATCTTCAAGGCCGTGCTGACTGAACGGAAATCCAGGGTCATCCTGGGTGAGCTCGAATCCGTTGGACACTATCTTGAAAGCGCACGTTGACAGAAATTCAGGGTGTCTTGCGAACCAATGGCCGGTCACTCCAAGGAAGATAATGACCGTGCGTAAGAGTGCGCGGTGAGAGGGCTCCTTCCGCGACAAGCATTCAAACAGCCTAGGAACGAGTGATGTGTCTTCTTCGCGAATCGATTTTGATAACGCACTAAGAGCGTGTACATACACTTCTGTGCGTTGCCACCACTGCACACATACACAAGTTATAACGGAGTCAGTTCAGCTTATTCAGCAAACATTAAATCAGCAGCACGTGATTGTGATGGTACACGTACATTCGGTGGCAGGGGAGCTCCCGAATCAGCGGCTTCGTATCGCTGAAAGATCGCATGGATGGCATCGACAATAAATTTGTCCTCGCTAGAAATCGTGACGGTAGCAAGTGCGCGGAAAACGTTGCGAACTTCACTTCGGTACAGGAAAAAGCGCTCCTTGGCTGCCTCCGGATAGACTTCAAACCCGTCGGGATACTGCGTGCGCTCTATCAGGATGACCAGTATTCGCGAGATGAATGTCTCAAACACGTACATGCGCTGTTCGTGCTTGCCAGAAATGTATGTGCGGAAATCAATCCAGAAATCCATCGTTACGTTAGAAATGTCCAAGTTGTTTAGCGCCGTGAAGAACAGGATTGTTTCCAAGAATTCGTACACTAGGGATCCCGGTCGCATATCCAACGTGAAGTCCACAAAATACACGACGAAAGCTTGCCCGCATTCGGATATCGCCCTAGCGCAGACAGGGAGGCAAAAGTCTGCGCTTTTCTCGGAGGCTGCTACACGCTCTTGGAGATGCTTTCCGAGCACCACGAAATTGTGCATTACTAGCTCCATCAGCTGCACATGCTCCTCATGACGGCAGATACGCACCACTTCGCGCACGACCTGCAGCGCGAACAGCGAAGACGTGGGGACCAATGTTTCACGAAAGGCACGGTCTAGTAGCCCGCACTCGATGATTACTGGCGGCGATACTGTGCCGTGCTCCACCCAGCTCGCAAATGCTTGTAGCAGCAGACCACGCAACGGCGCTTGCTCTTCGCTTGCGTCAATGACATTGGCAATCGACGGTAGAACCGTCCGAACGACATGAGCTGCACACTGATGCACCATATCCTCACACCGAGCTCGCTTGACCTTGGAGAATTTGACGCGCTTATTTTCCACTTCCTCCGGAATGACCTTCAACGTTAGCAAGACAGCAAAATTGGTTAATGTAGATGTCACGCCGTCACTAACCGGCTGCTGCTGGTTTTGCACGAGCCATTCCACAGCGCCGACCACGGTAGTGTCCCCCTGTGGCTCATGAAAGCGAAGCAGAATGACGGCAATCGTAAGTGCCAGGTGGGTCTGCACGTTCAGCTCCTCCTGCGTGCCATTGGGCCCCGTCAACACATTCCAGACGTCTTGCGCCATCTGGCCAAAGTCCTTCACGAGCGCCTCATGCTGGGAGCGATCCTCGGGCGACCAATTGGCCGGATCGTCCATCTTGTACTTGCGGATGTACGAGGCCACAGTAAAGTAGACTGTCGACGCTGAAAAAGCGCGCTTGGCTCGCAGCAACGCATTGTGCTCAGCGTTCCCTGTGTCAACGATTGGCGCCTGCAGCACGGCCAACGCCGTTTGCGCAGCTTCCGGCGAGCGCTGGAACTGCTGCAGCAGCGAATCAGCGCGCCGTCGCACGCGGGGCGAGCTCAATGGACTGTAGAGCTGGTGCAGCGCCTCGGAGACCACAGCTTCTGAGACCACGGCGATCTCCATAGCTTCGACTAGCAGCGTCACGTAAATCTCGTTCTCTCTGGCGGTTGGCTCTTGCTTTTTGCAACTGTCAGGGGTTGGACGGAGCCTTCTTAGCGCAGACGGACAACAATAGACCACGAACACCAGATCCAATTGGGGTTCAACTTCTCTATCGCCAATCTAATTGTGGGTCGGGGCTCGGGCTGGATCGACGCAGGACCACGTCTGGATATGCGCAATTGCCGCTGCTTGAGTGTGCGAGACGCCGTGGCAGCTTCAACTGGGACGCGACGCAGTTTTTCGCTTTCTGCTGTTGCGAGGGGGTCCGACATTGAACGGAAATGAGAGGGTTTTGAAATAGTGTGGGGTACCTTAAAATGGTGTTAGTGTGGTGCACATTAGTGTCATTTTTGCTCTGCTCTCCCACTATACGTTTCCGCAGGTCATTTTCCTTTTTCTCCATCGTCTTGCGCAGGTATATCGTTTCTGGCGTCGGCTTCGTGGCAGCTCACTCCTGACACTCCCCATCGAAACCGCGAAGAAGAAGCCAGACGTCGGGCGGCTGTTAACTTCCTCCCCTCCCTCCCTCCGAGCTACAATGTGGATGAAGAGCGTGGCGCTGGCTGCGCTCCTAGCGGTGCAGGAGGCCAGCGCGGCCTTCTACGTGCCGGGCGTGGCGCCCGAGGCCT
>JAHWLE010000376.1:0-24764 GCA_024679135.1 Phytophthora foliorum | reverse complement strand
GGGGGGGGCATTCAGTAGCGGCGAGTCCAGAATGATGGACCGCCAGAGAAGATCTTGCTTCATGTCCTTCGAGACGGGAACTGGTTGCCACCGTCGGAGGTGACGTTCCTGTTGGCGAAGACGTTGGATGAAGGGACGAGCGGGTCGCACACAGGTGGCGACATGGCGCAGCCGGCCCAGAAGAGATCGATAGTCCGTTCGGCTTAGAGTCTCCGCCGCCAGAGCGGTCTGAACGCAGTCACGAGCTTTCAGAATTTTTGAGTCGGGCATAGCGACAGTCTTCTCGACAGAATCAAAGACGAGGCCCAAAACCTGCTGGCGCGTGCGCCACGGTGTGAATTTGCCTTCGTTGATAGCATCGTGGCCGAGCACAGTGATCATAGCTTGACGTAGGAAGTGTTACAGTTGGCTTTGATATCCGCGGCAACGTTGATATTATCGTCCACCCAGTAGTAGTTAAAGGGTCCCGTCGGTCTGTAGGTGTTTGTGGAGCTACCAAGGATGTATGCAATGGCTTCACCAACGATACCGTAGCTTGCAGGGGAGCCCGACCATCCAAATGCTGCCACCGTATCAATTACCAGTGCATTGCCCTGCACAAGACGACCACCAAAGAGGTAAGCACCCGTGCTATGGGTACACACATTGCGGAAAGCAGAGGCCACATCGCCTGCCTGCAGCTGAATCTCGGCCTCCGGATATTGGACCTGCTGATGGATGATCTCAGCGGCGATTACATCGCAATTCTCGAACTCGAGCGTGCAAATGCTGTCCGTATCAGTCACGTCACTAACTAACAAACCATCAGGGAAGGAAATGTCATGAATGACCCTGCCAGTGGTGAGCGGATTACCGTCGCCTTTGTCCACGACACCAAACGGGCTTATGTGCACTTCTGGCCATAATTTCAAAATGTCCAGGTCAGGGACCAAACAGCGCCAGAGGTCTTGCTCCTTGCGTATGTTTTTGACGAAAACCGGACACCGTTCGTCCGCGGACTTGTGGTTGACCGGATAAGACTGTTGTCGCGGTAACTTGTTCGGCAGGGGCGCACGAACCCCTGACTTAGCAGTCTCCAGTAAAGCGTCGAGGTGTCGATAACCCGCACAGGCGCGGCAGATATTGTCGGGAAGCATCCGCTTATTCGGACGTTATTTATCGGTGGTCTGACCGCGCATGAGCTCAACAAACTGTGGGAGTTTGATTTCCGTACGACGTACAAACTCAGACAGCACACTTTCGAGCGCTCTGTTAAGTAAGGGTGACCCCCTCAATTGTCTTTGGCGACGCCGCCGGCAAGGAAAACCCCACAGTGCCCAGGGCTGCGTTGATGTTACGCAAGCAGATTTGCTCCCACAGTCCTGCTCGGGCTTCCGTGTTCCTCGCTAACTTAGTAGTGACGACGATATTTGGAACAGAACGCCGGCGCGCACTTCCAGTACGGTGTGTGCAGCCGCATGGTTGTATCTGCGGCGTTGAAGTCTCGCTGCCATTCGACCCAATCACTTCTGCGTCTGTGTTGGCTGACTGACCGTCTTTGGTTGGGTGCCTTGACAACTCCGCGGGTCCTAACGCAGAAGCGTCTGCTGGCCCATAATGTGGAGTTTGTAAGAGAGTGCCTTGGGGCGACTCAAACGACGATAGCGTGCCATGGGGCGACCCCAACGTGTTGGAAGGACCATGGGGTTCCTTCATGCGTGTCTGCATGGTCGTGCATACAGCAGTCGCAGCACGAAGCGCGGAGACCGAACTGTCGTGCATGAGACGGACAGAGGGTCGCCGGCTTAGGCTGGATGATGGAGTGTGTTCGTTTGCAGCACCAAACTGTAATGTATTTAGAGTGGCATTGCATATGTATCGAAGCGCCGACGAACTGGAAGAGCCTCGGCCACCTCACTCGTGACGGCGGCGGTTGGATTGGCGACGGTCAGGTTTGTAGTTGCGATCCAGGTACTCCTGCAGGTCTCGTGGTAGGCGGCCGTTCCAGCGGTGTGTGCGGCGGTGGTGAGCACAGCGCTCAGCGCTACCACCATAGCACATACCACCTGCGAGAAACCGGAGGCACGGTTCCCGGCCTTCGGCGTCACGAAGAATCAATCTCCGGATCGGCTCCGGCATTATGGGCGGACGAGCTGTCGGACCACGGCGCGGCGGAACAGTTTCTTGGCGAGATGGTGGTGATGGGCCGGTCGAGATGGTGGGGTGTGTTGCAGCCATGCGCAGTGCAAGCCAATTCAATGCAGCCCGCCAATCTTGGCTGTGGTAGTCCACAGCTCGGACTGCATCGCAGAAGTCTCGCCACCAGTATGGCGAGTTCACCAGCAGATGGGCAAGCGCCCTCCCAAGAAACTGGTTCACGCGCTCAGGCGTATTGTTGTCTCCCTCCATGTTCGCCTGGACATAGCGCTTCAAGCGTGACAGTAGTCGGCGGACGTGGTCGAACCAAAGTGCATCGCTGAACGAAGTAATACCACCGATGGCCGCCAGTAGGCCCTCGTAGGTCGGGCACCTCGCGTCCGTCACTGGCAGGGGATCCGCAGCACCGAAGTCGGCCGAAACGTTGGCGTTGGTGGAGCCTCGCTGCAGGTGCTCCATCTCAGATTGCGGGCGAAAATGCATGACAGTTAGTCCTCGTGACCCGAGGCGGCCGCTGAAAAGCGCCATCAGTACAGCTGGCGTCGCGTCGAATCTCACGCACTCGAGCTCTCGAATATGCAGTACAAATGACATTGGCGATAGCCACGTACCTTGGTCCGAGCTCAGGTCGCGGAAACATGCGATGGGCGGCGAGCTGGTGAGCTTGGGGCGGGTAGTACTCGCTCTTCACTTTCGTGCGGGGAAGCTGGAAGGTTCACGCAACGCAGCTGACGAATTGCAACGGGAGGCAAGTCGGACGGGTTCCCGGCAGACACCATAGTCCACATAGCAGGCGGCGCAATAGACTGTACAGCGTCCGCTCCGTAGGGGGGGAGCATGCTGGCATTGCTGCTCACAGGTGGCGCTGGCGCGCTTGGTAGTGCGGGCTGCGACTGGCTACGCTGCATGCCACGGGCGCAAAAGTCGCTCTGCCGGTCACGGCGTAGTTCGGTGAACAAGTCGAAGAGCATGTCAACCTTGCCCTCAAGCGACAGCTGAGATGATGCGGTAGTGCCAATCGTAGGTTCTTCCTGCACGAACGACCGTGCAAATTCGCCGAGGCTGAATGGCGTGGATGGCGGAGTGCGATTAGGCAGGCGCGGTTGGGCGGGACCCGAGGATGACCACTGTCCACTTAAAGCCTCGCTTGTCCCGCCAGTAGGCATCACGGCGGTCAGCGGCCCCGAGGTTGCAACCAAGGAGCTGGGCTCAATGCCTTCACCAACTGCAGCGGTGACAACAATGGCATTGGGTTCACCGCAGTGCCGCCGGCCTTGAAGGAGATGGGTCGAGAGACTGAGCATGCGGTTGCATTGGTGGGTGGTCAAGTGTCGGTGACACCTACGCACTGTCGGATGCGGCATGCGCAGATGGGACAGTGGCTTTAGTTGGGGTGCCGGCCTTCCTTTTCTTCATGTGGGCCTCAGCGAGGGCCGCACCACTAACGGGTCCCACTCGTTTGACTTTGCGCGATGCCCCACGGAGCGTACGAGCTACCTCCTTTGCACGGAGGCGAGAACTGGCACGACTTAGAGACATAGCCGCTCCTGGCGGCTGCGGGGAAGCCTCGCCTTCGTCCACGACTATAATGTCGACCGCTGGCTCAACGGCGCCTTAGGAGGCAGGCACCTCCTGAAGCCGAAGCCTCGACAGGAAGATCGGGCGACGCCACAGGCAGACGGGTTGGTACACGACCCGCCACATCTGGGTCACTTGTCGATGGTGGAGGCGGTGCCGAGCTGGACGGACAAGCCACGCCACTTGAAGCCATTTTAGGCGGTGTTGGGGTGCGAGAAAGGGCTACGGCGCCAGTTGCCTCCCTTGGTGAAGACGAGGACGTGGTCGAGGTCATCGCTGGAGAACAGGTATTAATAATGGTAGTTAACACTTGCTTGAACTGCTGCCTGAAACTTCGAAACTGAACGACTTACTTGTTGCTACGAATGAAGCGCTTGTCCACATCACAGGCCGCTGAACACCTCTGCCGGACAAGCTGCAACCCGAACTCTCGATCCTAGCGATCGGAGGTTTTGGTCTTGTCTGAGCTCCTGCACTCCATGAAACTACCATTCTTGTCGATGCCGCCAAGAACCACAAGTAGCACAGAGGAACAAGGTATCAGCACAGAGATTTGTGGTAACAGCACAGAAAAGGTCGGCGTACCACACAATTGTTGGATGGAGGATCAGGCGTCTATTGAGCTACTTATCACTGCAACGATACCTGTGTGGACATATGGCCTCATTCATCTACCATGACGCGATCGTTTTCCTCCTCGCTGTCTCATTCTACCGGCTCGATAGTTCGGGCTTCACGGGGGGCACTCCCCGAAGGGCACGTGGGTCCGTTGACTAAGTACTGGGTTAGATCTGTGCGCGCTTTTGACTGGATGACGAGGCTGCTCACGTACTTGGAGCAGTCTGCTTTCAAGGGACATTGGACGCATGGCCGGAAGGCCGGTTACCACTTCGGACCGTACCAACGTGCCATCATGACGTAATCCCTGGCCCCTTCCGCTGGGTCGACTTGCAGTGCTCTTCGGTTCGGCACTCAGGGAAGACTAGCTGGTGCAAACTTTGCCTAGACACACCACGCGTACCACATAATTGTTCAGCAGTCTACAAATCCGACCTTCCTAAATTAGCAACCTCTGCTCTCATACAGCACCTCGACCCATTCGCAAAGAAACGCGCACCGCCACGCAGCGCGCACAAGGGCATCCGGCAGTCACTCAGGAACGACGGCTCGGACGAAGCTCGCCGTAGGCAAACCGCGTTCGCACGAGAGGCGAGTAGCAGATGCAGCAATCGGTGGTAGCAGCAGAGTGCTAACTGTGATGCTATGTGTCGAAATGTGGGTGCCAGGCGCTTGGTGGACGGAAGGTCGGCTGTGGCTAGGCAAGGGCGGCTCGGACGCGGCTCTCCGTAGGTAAACCGCGTTCACAAGAGAGGTGAGTAGCAGATGCAGCAGGCGGCGGCATCAAAGTGCTAACCATGATGCTATTTACCACATAGCTTCTAGGATGGGATCGTTAGGGAGAGATCAGAACTCGACGCGCAGCAAACGCCTACAAGCGAAGTCAAGAGACTGTAATGAAGGTGTGATCGTGTACAAGAAACCAGTACTTCTTGCAGGTGATATAATAGAATATTACTCACCTGCATTCATACCTGGAGACCCAATCGGACGAAGGAAGGCTATTATTGTGAAAATTGCGCAGCATGAACACGCGGAATATCCTATTCGTGTGAATCGGTTAGAAGTGCTTCCACTGTTCACGATGACGTCGCCGACTACGGACGAAATGGGACAGCCGTGTTCGCCGAGATGGATTTCTCTGCGCTCATGCAAGCTGATTGACGGAGTGGCTGACGTTGAATACCAAGAAGCACTGTTCAACCGGCGTATTTCTCACCATGTTGCCCAGTCGTTTGGCGTTGTCGGGCACGATGCGGGGTTTCACATGGATCGCATGACGCGTAGCACCGCAGGAACCATCGTGATCAGAGGGGTAGCAGATGATGAGAACGCGTCTGATATCATGAGCTTCAATTCGAGTGTTGCGAGTGCTAGTGATCGACGTCGTAGCGATGGTGAAGACACCACCTCCGACGCCGGCATTACCTGTATATCGAGAGAACAGCTCGGCCAATTTGAAGCACTGACCACCGCTGAACAATGCCGAAAGAATCAGCATCGCCCCAAAAATCGACTGGGACTAAAAACACGATCGAAACGAAGACACCACTTGAAGTTGCGAAAGCCAAGACGTGACTCCCATGCCAGACCAGGTGTGTCTGCTTTTGTTAAAAGGGTTTATGGAGCAGCCCCATGCAAAGACGGCGCTGATGGAGTTGCGACAAGAAAGGGCAGCAAGGACGAACGCTGCCAACGCTAGTGATGATGGAGGTACCACAGCTGTGGTAATTGCAAGACAGCAGAGCAAGAAACACTTGTATTAGCTATAATGCTTAAACGGAAAATCTAAACCCTTTTCGTAAAGGCCACCGTCTCATATTCAACTGTAAGTGCCGGACCATTGCGGGGAGGGCGGCCAGCAGAATTTCCAATGTCTCGTGTTCTCTTTCGAGTCAACGACCGATTTAATAGAATTTCGTGACTCAAAGAATCTACTAATGCAGAGCGCTGCATGGCAAATTGAAGGTGCACGCAGTAGACAAATTTTGTTCAGTAACGACAACCACACGTACGCCTCACAACATTCACTGGCCAACCGATAGGAGGCTGCCCTTCCACTTCCATCCGAGCATAGTTCACACCGAGCTGGGCTGTTACAGCAAGATACTCTTCCGTTCGTTTTTTTTGCCGGAACATACACTCGCTTTGCAGGATGTGCAAGTACTGCGACCATCTTCACTGTAGCTGAATTTTGCATTCTCGATTAATAGCCCCTCACGGGCAAGCTCCCGCATGCGAGTCGAAAGCGTCGACGGAGGCTCCACCACTTCGCGAAAAGGTCTTGCAGAAATTGACTCGCTTGAAGCACATTGAAACAGCAGCAACAGCAGTGTACCCGTCTTGAGTTTCAAATGGAGGGAATAGTGTTGCCTGATATGTCTATTGAACTGTTTTAGTGGGTTGTTGGTGGTATCGCACCCCGGTGGAGTCCAGAAGCACTGGCACATCACAAATCGCTTGCTAAACCACTCTTTGAAAAAGTACGCAGCAAATATGGGGCATCGCTCAGCTGGTCCCATCGCTGTACGGCACCCCATACAAGTCGTAAAAATTCATCTGGAGATGAGCTGAAGTGCATATCATAAATGTCACGTCGAATCGTAGCTGCCGTCGAAGCGGAGACAGCTTGCAACTTTTTGTTCATGTTCAACAGAACATGAAAAAAAACACATCAAAAATTGGAAGTTTGACGTTGGTTCAAATACATTTCGAAGTGCGTTATGCTGTGCGTCGTCCGCGTCACCCATGACGTAGGTCACCTCAATAGCTCGGCCCGTTAAGGCAGTGTAGAGTCGATTTAACGAGGCCAGGCCCCCCGTGTAGACAAAATCGTCTGAGACACGATACAGAATGCCACGAGATGAAATGTTCGGCAGCGGTCTGAAATTCCAATTACCAGCACTGGATAGCCCACTTGTGGAAACTGCGGCAATTTGGATAGACCGTCGTCTATCCAGTTTCCTCAGTATCGTTTTGGTGGTGATATCCGCCAAAAACGGATTTAAATCCGTTCCTTTCCCCACAAATATTTGCCCGTTCTCGTCCGACGGCCAGCTAAAAGTTAGAGGTGCGTTGTCGTCACTTTGCAAGGCGCAGTTTGATCTGCCCTGTACCATCGCATCGACATCGTGTGTAACGGGGCTACACATGCTGTGGCACAGCCACAGCGGAACTCTAACAGACAGGATATCTGTTAGTGTTGTGAGTGACGGTCCTGTCACTCGCGGACCTTGGTGTTTGGAACACCATGCATTTGGAAACATTCATTGGTAGAAAGCAGCATCTTTCTACCAATAAGAATCAAGCAGGGCTGCCAACCATCCGTTGGCAGACCCTTTAGAAATTGGTATCAGTTTAGGGAAAAGGTCCGTTCATAATTTTAATAGCAGTTCTCAATTTTACCTTAAAGCTACCTTTTAGCTTATACTCTATAGGTTTAACTATACTTGCTGGTCGCAAGTATACTGAATCTAAGTGTATTAGACCTGCGCTTCCTCATACACGTGCGCACACGTGTAAGTCGGTAGTGGGCCAAGGTAGGCCCATTACATCGTGAATGCGGTCGTGCTTCGCTAGCTTTTTTTTCGCGAAATTGTTGACGAAACTCTGCACTGTGGACAATGTGGGCATTGACTTTGAGGGTATCTCATATTTGATGCGCAGACCATTACGTATACGAAGAGGTTTCAGTCCTTCAGTGGCCATGAGACGACAGTACTGCTTGTGCTATTCCTTCAGACATTGTTGCGGTGAGTCCTGGGCTGAGGACAGATGCTCACCAACCTCATAAACGGATGCCAACAATGAAGTACTGCATGTCGTAACCTTGCCCTTCCATCCGCATGCGATACCAGGGTAAGCATCTCTGCATGTCTTCGATTGGCACGAAAGCAATTGATAGCGCATTGTCTGTGGAACAATCGACACGCACATTGTGCAATTTGCACACTGACTTTTCCCTGCTGCGTTCAGTTTACCATCCTCTAGCCACGCGTTAGCATTCTCCGCGGATGCGAAAGCTAAAGCCTCTCTCCACTTAATTCTTAGCGCCATATCCTTAACCAAAAATGTTAATTTCAGTAAATGACCAATCGTCGGTGCATCCAGCGCCTGGCACCTACATTATGACACAGCATCACAGTTAGCACTCTGCCGCCACCAAAGAGCCCAACATTGTATTCCCACCTCTCGTGCAAACGCGGTTTACCTACGGAGAGCCGCGTCCGAGCCGCCCTTGCCGAGCCCCAGCCAATCTTCCGTCCACCAAGCGCCTGGCATCCACATTTCGACACATAGCATCACAGTTAGCACTGTACTGCTGCCCCGATTGCTGCATCTGCTACTCGCCTCTCGTGCGAACGCGGTTTGCCTACACTCTGTGTTTCTCCTATTTCGTCCGAAGATTTCAGCTCTCGTCTAGTGCCGCCAAGACCATGGATGAGGGGGTCAAAACACATGATTTTGTGGTACTGGCACACAAAGTCAGTGCAAGCACAAAGGAATATGGTAGTAGCACACAACAATACGGTGGTAACACATTGCTATTGCGAATCACACACAAAAAGGTTTCACTCCACACAATTCTGCATCAGCCGCACTATCCGTCATTTTATCCAATCACAGAAGCGCCCAAAATTAAATCACGACGCCTCCTATTGACAAGCCCACCGCTAAACCGAAATCTTGAAAGCTGCAGAGAGAGGTCTCGCGACTACAACTCGGCAACGGCAGCTCGCCTGGACATCGCCTTAGGCATTTCGTGAGCGCCGAAGCGGTGCGCAGGAGAGACTGTAATGACGGGTGGTGACAGACCTTTGACAGCGATGCTGTATGCTTTTTTGTATGTGTAATATCATGTAGGACAGACTTTCGACCAAAACTCGGCAACGGCAGCTCGCCTGGACATCGCCTTAGGCATTTCTGTCAGACGGCATGATATACATAGGGACCAGAGACAAGTAGTGGTGAGTTATAACTAATTGTGATACTGTGGGTGGATGCAAGTGAAATGAAAGTTGAACAATAAGGATTGCAATGGGGTGTCTGCTACGTATTGCCGGAGGGTATAGGGCAAGCCACCACAATGCAAAATGCCACGAGATGGAATGTTCGACACCGATCAGAAATTCTACCGATCAGCACTACATAACCCACATATTATCGTGCAAAACAAAACTAATAGATGGAAGAACGAGTACTCGAATTTAATTTTTGGTGGTAATCCCGACCATAAACGATTTTGCATATATCCCTTTCCCTACTAACGCGTTTCCATTCTCGTCGGGTGGCCAGGCAAACGTGATGGGCGCGTTGGCGTAACTTTCCAAAGTGTAGTTCGCTTCAGTTCGGACCACAACATCGGCATCCTTAATGCAATCATCACGTCGTTACCTAGAACTAAGTAACACCAACGTACCTCCATGCGACTGCATTGCACTCTGATGAAGCTTGAGTCTTTGACTAGTTTGTAACTTGTGAACTAGTTAGAAAAATGAAGACTGATTATTATGAATGCGCAGGAGGAGCTGGGTAATACTAGCTACGGCTAAAGTAACCTATGCAGGTTTCTTATGAAGGTGGTTGCACCGCGTTCGACGCCGCGGCGGACGTTTCGTATGGGATCGCGCAGAGGTTTCTTGTTTGCCATCGCACATTTACGAGCTATCTTCGTGACAGCGAAACGAATCTTAACGTAGACATGATTGCCAAGCTTCGTATTTGCGTAGTTGGTGATAAAACTCTGCACCGTAGATCGTTTTGGCATTCCGTCGAAAGAAATTTCGAATTTAATACACAGACCATTGCGAATACGTTGCGGTTTTAAACCCTCAGCAACCATAAGCCGACAATAATGTTTGCATGGCTCCTTCAGGGATCTGTTCGAGGGTCCTTTCCTTGCGAGAGGTGGTCACCAGACTCGTTAATGGATGTCACGTTGAGCTTTGTGCACATATTGACCTAGCTCTTCCAAGTGCATTTCATTGCAATCCTTATTGTTCAACTTTCATTTCACTTGCATCCACCCACAGTATCACAATTAGTTATAACTCACCACTACTTGTCTCTGGTCCCTATGTATATCATGCCGTCTGACAGAAATGCCTAAGGCGATGTCCAGGCGAGCTGCCGTTGCCGAGTTTTGGTCGAAAGTCTGTCCTACATGATATTACACATACAAAAAAGCATACAGCATCGCTGTCAAAGGTCTGTCACCACCCGTCATTACAGTCTCTCCTGCGCACCGCTTCGGCGCTCACGAAATGCCCAAGGCGAAGTCCGGGTTAGCTGATGTTGCCGAGTTGTAGTCGCGAGGCCTCTCTCTGCAGCTTTCAAGATTTCGGTTTAGCGGTGGGCTCGTGAATAACGGTCGTTGCTCAATGAGAGTAGGAGTTGTTACTTGAAGGGGGTATTGATAGGACTGATTAACAATCATCTTCCCAGTGTGTGTGCGCCCCGTCTCTTGTTTGTCTGCTCGTGCGATAAATTGTGTGTTTCTTACTATTTGGCTGTGTGGTTTTCATATTTCGTCAAGACCATGGAAGCTATTGCTCGGGAGTGATTACTCATGCTTTTATATTTGTATGAGCTACGATTGGTTGAAATTAATTATTGCGTAATCAATTTGAAAAAAATCAAATACCGAAAGTGTGATGGCATGCTTCCTACTCTCGGCTTAAAGCGTGTGATACACGTCCAGGCCTCCCTCCACCACGCCCACGTCCACGCCCTCCTAAACGACGACTGAAGAACCGTTTTGATTTTGGCTTCTCACCTGGAATAAGTTTTCCCCGAGCTCGAAGTGCTGCCATAAGATGCACGCAGCAAGCGTATTTGTGATAAGCCCGATATTGGCAGACATTGTTTTCAATGTCAACTTGCCAACCTTCTTCAGGTTGCTCCCACCTTTCCATCCGGTTTTTGTTTCTTTCACCGAGTTCATTTGGAGAGTGATGACAGGACTGCGGGGAGACGCTATACTCGAGCGATGACTACCAGTCGTGTAGAATACATGTATTCCAGTCGATTCACACCCGAACACTTTCAGCCAGTATGTGCACCTTGCACTGTTTGTATTGCACGCTGACGAGCCGCACTGATACACTCTGTAGCCCATGTCATGATCATCGATGTTGATATCACAAACTTGGCAGCGACGAGAGGTACTGTGGTAAACCAATAGCGTTCGTAGACTATCGATTTTCTGGTTTGCTGCAGTAGTCGTGACAACCCTGTCGGTCTCCTGCCAGTTGTACCGAAATGACATCGTGACAGCCACCACGTGCATTCAAGAAGCAGCCGCACCAAGCCATTCCTTCACCAAGACACTCCACCAAGCAGCTTAACGAAGAGACTTCTTCACAGGATGAGCTTCAGGGCGCATGCTGCGAATAGATAAGAGCCCAGCGACGGTAAAATAGCTCCCATGCTATTCTGAGGTCCCATGTGGCTCGACAGCAAAATACTACCACAAGGTTGTTGATCGTAATTTCAGTCTATTGTCGGTACATCATGGGCACAGACGAGTTTTCATTACCTTGTAGATATATCAAGATTTATAGTCGACACTTACAGCTCTCTCCGTATTACTCATGTCCTAAGCGAACCTTTTTCCTAAGCGAACACGATGGTTTGCCAATAGCGTTGCATGAAAAATCCATATAACATTACTTTCTACCCGCACTAAAACGCTTATATCAGAGCGCTAAAACGTAGGGCACCACAATTCCAAAATCTAAGATGGGGCGACAGCCCCACCACCGACACTGGCAGAAAACCAAAGCATTACAAGCGCATATCAGTCGACGATGTGCACATGTTACAGGTACTGCAATTTTTGGACGCTGACAACAAGACAGGCAAAACCATCGCCAAATTCTATCCCTCTATCAATAGCTCATCTGAGCGAAATAAAAAGCTGAAGTAGATTTCGTCGTGGAGGTGTCAACGCCAGCGCATTGAGCTCATGTTCAGTCAAGGCAAGTGAAGTCACGAAACCTTTAAGCCGTTGTATTTCCTCGTGATGCCGAGGAATACAGTACATCGTTCTATGGATTAACTCAATCAGTTAGGTGCTTGACGTGGCCTAAAATGTAGCGTTTACTAATAATTCGATTCTCTGCACCACCACCACTACCCTACTAAGCCGCGCCAAGGCGCGGAGAAGTTCTGGATTTTATCATGTAGAAAGGTTACGTTCCAACTGATGTAATCTATCTGTTTCTGCTAGTGCTTCTTCAGTTGGCTTGAAGTATTGGAGGAAGTCTAATGTGAGGCGCTCCATGAGATATAACTGTTTCATTGTTTTCACTCTGGTGACGGCGACATAAAAGGATGATCGCTGCGGATTATGTCTCGTGGGGTGTCGCAATGGGCCAAGAGTCATTCTGTTGACAGTCAGCCCTTGACATTTGTCGCTGGTGATAGAAAAAGCTGGTATCAGTGGAACTTGCGTGACTACAATGTTAAACGATCGTGCAGGCATTTTGACCTCACTTGCTTTTCAACACGTAAAAGTACTGGGACGATTCCATCTGGATATTCTGGAAAGAGTTGTTTGGTGAAGTGATCTCGGAGTTTGGTGTATATGACATTTGGTGGATATGAGTGAGTTTCGTACTGGATGCCGTCTAGTGTTTGAGCTCGCGAGATGTCCTTGGGAGAACATTCAAAGTCAATGACGTATCCAATGGATCCATTCGAGAGTTTCATGGATTGGGAAACGTTTTTTGTGCATTGTATTGGCATTCCCTTAGCGATCTAGAGCATGAGTGGCATATTGGCAGTCTTGTCGTCCCGAATCAAACGTAAATTACGTTGCTGGGTTTCTGTAAGACTCGTTCTTGCGCGGGAGATAGTAGCTGGGAATTGGTGAAGGGTTTCACTGTGGTATCGACAAAATTGAATCGCAGCTGCAGCAATAAATTCTGCCCTTAGGACATTTGATGTAACGATGATTGGTGAAAATGCTTCAATACAGACGTTGTCTTCCTTGTTCCAGTTTTCATCAAAGCAAACACTATTGAAATAGTCGATATCGTCTTGCAGATAGTTTCCATTCCGCCAGCGGTCGAGGATATCCCTCCAATGTGGATCAGAACGGTGGCGCATATTTTCTTCAAGCATTACAACCGTGGTAATGCTACGGTAGACAGAAATACCACGTGAGCGCGCTAAATATTCGTCTGTATCCTTTTTTACGTTCGATCATGGCGGAATAGTAATATATGCTGGATATCCAGCTGTTGGTAACTGTTGGGGCCAGTCACCGACGAGCAAGAAATCAATTCCTCCCAATAGTTTATTTGGTTCATTCTTTCGACTCCGAAGTTCGGCGTCAATCATTCCAAGAAACTTGACATCTGTAGTAGAGATTTCGTCCACAATCAACAAACGTAGTTGTGCAAAACGCTCTTGTCGTTCCAAACTCGGTGTTGCTTTCCGTTTCTTTGGTTTGATCCCCCAACCAAACATTTTGTGGATTGTTTGTCCTCCTGCGGCTTCAGCAGCTACACCCTGATATACAACGGTAGCTACTACATATGGGTAACCCCAACTGAAAGCAAGCATTTGTAAAGCTCGAATTACCACGCTTTTTCCAGATCCTGGTTTTCCTCCGAGATAAGCACGAAGTGGTTGACGGTTTGTTTCTTCTCGAAATGAGCGAATCAGGTTTTCTCCAACGATGACAAATGTTTGATGTTGTTTTTCGATTAAGTCCAAAATGATGAGAGATTCGCTTTAAAGAACTGTTTCCTGGTAAATTGGGTTCCTCTTCGATTGTAAAAGAGGTTGGGTCCTCCCATTCGATTGCATCGCGTATTGCGGCTTCAATCTGGACTTGGGTTGGCTGGACTGGGATATTTGTGGGCTCATACTGATACGAATCATACGGACGTGTCTCGCTTTCCCTTTCAAGACGAGCAATTTGGTCACGTAGTGTATTGTGACTCATCCTAGGAATCTCGCTAGCTTGGTCTAAATCAATTCGTGAGCGCGCAACAAGTATTGACGTTGCTTCCGTTAGTTGCAATTGGTAGGATTTTTCGTAGTCATCCTATACTTCGGTAAGCAGCCGATTCCATCATTAATGATGTCATTTTCATCACAATCTGATTCAGAATTGTTGTGCTCCTCGTTATCGATTGTGCGATCGTATTGTTGGTAGCGTAGAACCTCAGCATCCACTGATAATTTGTGGAGTTTTTGTGCTTCATAGAAGTCGCTGTTGTTGTTTGCAAATACATGAGCATTTTTGGATGCATCACTAGCCCACCAATGCTCAAATATTCATTTGCACCTAGATCGCGTTTGGTGCGAAATGGTTTGAATAGAACCAAGAGCTTTGTTCTGGCCTCTAATTGTTTGGCATTTGAAAGTTCGGGATCTTTGATATCGGGCAAACGTGGACCAATAATAGTTGGGATCGTCAAGCTTTTCAGGCGATGTAACGAACGTGTGGTACATTGTCGATGTCCTCTCATGAACTTCAAACCTTTTTTGTCACGTCGTTTTTGCCAAGAAGAGAGAAATTCCATCGCACTGACTTGTTCCAGATCAATTGGCCGAAAAATAAAATCCAGATATGAACTCGATGGCGTATAATCAATGCCATTTTCATCCTCGTCAAGAATAACATCTGTATTACCACGCTCGAACAGTGCCGAAACAAAGCCATTCAAATTTAATTTGACGAACTCAGTGGATGCATAAAACGCAGACTCACGCAGCAAGTACAAACTTGCCATCGGAGCGGCAACTTCGTGGGCATTGGACAGGGAACAACACATTGATTGAATGCGACGACGACCGGTTTGAATCGCATTCAGAGAAGGATCAACGTTTGCTTGTGCTTTGTCAAATGCTCCAACATGAAGTGCTAATGGATTCTCAATGTTGTTCTGGTTCTTCGTGAAATATTTCATCATATAGAAACCAATGTGAGGGCCTTCAAGTTTCATAATATCATAACGTTAATCAGTAAGAACTTTCCAGCAGTACATTAAAAGAGGCGAATCGATGCTCGTACCTTCACAAGCGCTGAGAATTTTGATGTCATGGTTAGCCTTTATCACTTCATTGCTGACAGGCACGTACGGATTCAAATATTCGCTTCCAGACGTTCTTGCCAATTCGATTGAGCCATCATCAGTCCACGTAGAAGCAGAGCACGTCCGTTTGGGGGGAAACATTCTGCAGTTATTGCATTGGGGAGTTCGCTATGACTGTTTGAAACAGGAATTGCTGTGGAACCAATGGTGGGTTTGGTACGTTAGTAGAGCTTGGGTAGTGATAACTGCGGCGATAGAATTGAGCCCATCCTCGTGTTGTAATGGTTGCGGCATTGCCATTCGACAAAAACCAGTCGTTTCATTGAACTCGTTTGCTTTCTCGGTAGAGTTTTCACGTAGTTTCATCGCACATTTCCGTATCAATTCATCTGCTCCATATTTTGTATTGCAAGAAATGCACACTGTCGTATTAGGACGGACTGATCCTTTGTGGGGCTTTTGAAACGCTTCCTGAGTGAACGGTATGCATTTCAACTCTACGCCATCGCATTGTGGGCATACGGTTGACGAAAGAGGATAACTAGCTCGAATGATGGAATCAACATATGTGAGTAGTTGCTGCTGAAACCGTTTCGTGCGACGAAGGCGGTTGTACTCCTCTGTCGTCTTAGGCATACCGTGAATCCAAACCATGATATGGGCATGTAGTGAGCCAGTAGAACTCTGGGATTTTGTCAATGCAAAAAATGCTTCCGTCGTACCAAAAACACCCCCATTTCCTTTCGGACATTGCTTGAGTAGATCCCAATCAAACAATATATCAATAATAACTTCCAGTATCTTATGGAAGTATCTGTTGGTATTCACACATGAATGTAACATACAATCCATTGTAGTTAGTACGGTTCAATGGGTTCATTGCAGATGCAAAATTGTTACCTTGCGCACGCAAACGGATTTTGTGTGGCAATCGTGCCTAATCGAGCTCGGGAAAGCCCACCGGACGAATTGATGGTACGGCCAATAGTATCAAGCAATTCTGACGAGAGATCACCCGCAAGGTTCGCAATTCGAAGTGTGAGTGAACTGTCCGGAGATACCGTAAAAAAGAGAGAGGGCTGTCCATATTTCAGTTGCATAGCAAAAAGATTCTGACGTGCCTCCCTTCGTTCTTCGTTTGAGCCCCAAAAAGCTCTCATTCCAGTTGATATTGCTGAGTACAAATTTGCAAATTTGTCACATTAGGATTGTTTTCTGTCTGAGCAGGAACCCCCCGCCCATTGGCTTGGGCATGTAAACGGCTTTCTTGGTGCTGGATGTACGATAGTAGGTCGTCACGAGTGACTGTTCCAGCACTGATAGCTACGCTCGGGGCCAATCCTGCACGGATATAAATTGCTTGCATGGCACGATGACGAGCTATAACATCAAACGCAACCAACCCAAACGAGGGATATTTCGCGTGCCTTCGTGTTGACAATCGTAAGCAGTAACGAATGTATTCTTGTAACCCGATGACAATTTTGCGAGGTTCATCAAGCCCTCCTCGCCCAAACGGGAATAATTCACAAAATGAAAAACACCAGAAAGCTGGTTCAACGTCGGAAATAATTTCAGACGAACGGTAAACCACTACATCCCGGGACAACACTACTTCACGAAGTGCTGCAAAATTGTCAGGCATAGAAAAATCACTCACTAAAGCTGTAGCGGCCTGTTCCCAAAGTTCATTTTCTGGTTCAACGTTATGATGAGCCGGTGCTGGCGCGTTGTGACGCCAGGTCGCTCCATCTAAGCCATGCTGATTATGAGAATCATTTTGTTGCGTAGTAGATTGGGTTCGATCCAGTACAACTGCCGTTGGATGCATCGCAGGATGAGAATCTGGACGGCGCTCAATATTCGCATAGAGATGATTGTTCGAGCAATACCAGTCAAGCTGTTCGCGCAGACGTGATGGTCTTATCTCGTACTTCTTCATTGGCTTCACCTTTTGCGCGTCTGTGATGGCGCCAGTCATAGTAACACCAACGGTACCTTGTGAAACAACTTCATTTGGAAGTAAATGAGCTGGCGTAGAAGGTTCAGCACGAAAGTAGTAAGCACGTGAGCGTAATGAACTGTGTCTTCCACCACGAACTACTGCTAAAAACCGCGTCGGTTGAGCCAAATTCAGCATAGCATTCTCGGTCTGGGTTGAGTCGTGATATATTTGTGGTAGAACGCCAATGAATAGACCATTTGCAATCGCGAACTTGGACGGGCTCTTGAGACAAGTCTGAGCAAGTGAATTTCGACAGGATGAGCAAATGTGAAGAACGGTGGAGTCTGATGTTCAATCAATCCCACGGCGAGACAATAGAATATCTCCAAATGGTTCGTAAATATCCCCAACATAGTAGAAGCTGCGAAGGCGGTCTGGCATGTCTGCAGGCCCTTTTAATCGGTTCACCATAGAATCCACTAGTGCAGGGGAGCGCCCAATCGTGGTGATTGTCATCTCGTTTATTTTGTGGAGGCAATCGCATACGCAACACGTTATCTCTGCCATGCATTCATTTGACAGGCGATGTGCGCATTTCGCGTAGATTTGGCGGTGAACCTCAGGGGGAATCGGAAGTATTTGAGATGGTTGCGTGGACTGATTGATCCTTCGGCGCTTCAATTCTCCTCGACGTTCCCGTGCTTTATCCCGTTTTGAGCTGGATACCAACCGAACCGTTTTGCGGGTTCTTTGACTGTTGCGCTCACGCATGTTTTCACAGTGCGATGCAACCATTAACACCAGAAAATGAAAGTGACACTGTCAGTAGCACTAACTGAAAGACGTGCTTATGCGAGAGTTGTGTCATTTTTGATTAGAAACGTACAAAAACAAGCAGAAGATTTTACTTGAGCTACATCAATACCGCTATCGTTGCTTGGAATATTTCTTGCTTGTGTTATCCTACGACTTTTTTGTTGAAACGACTTCTGCTTTCAACTGGCAATAGCCTTCGACCAGTGTTATGTCGCAACGAGCTTCTTCATTTTCATTCTGGTCCACGCAGCACAGAGCCATACCAATTATGGGTCAGATTGCGGCGCGGCCTCGCCATTGTTGTTGACAACCAACTCGACTAGTTGGTTTTCCGTCAAACTGGTAATATCGTCTCGGTGGCACGCCCCGCATAAGATGTTGTTCCACATGTCAATCTTCTCGACGCCGCGTAGCTGCAACAGATTGCCGACGCCAAAGCGAGCATCGTCAATGTTTCTATTTCAAACGGTGACCCGAAAAATGAACTTCAGGCGAGACGCATACGTGAGCATGTCCACCGTAGCCACAGCAGTCTGAAACTCCATTGCCGAGCACGCGTCAATCAGGTTCAAGTGAACACCCCGCGAAAAGGGTGCTTTACTGTACAAACGCATCGTAGCACGTACAGTCCCCTCGCTACCGACTTGACCACTCATCTCTCCAACTGTAAGAATCACAACCTCGCGCTGTTCGTCTTGACGGGCTTGCTGTAGGCGCTGCAATAGAGACATCGTCTGGCTTTCGTTTCTTTGATAAAGCACTTTGCTTGTGCGCTAGTCTTCAAGACGTGAAATGATGAAGGATATGTACGATAGCATTGTGAGTCCCGGGCACGACATCCCCGGGAAAGGGATCTGAGATAGTATGATAGCTATGACCGTTGGAGATATGGAAAAGAAAACAGGACACAAGTGGATTCTGTAGTTTTGAAGCAGCATTTGTTTTGTTGTTACATTTGTCACAAATCCCCGGGACGGGACGGGGATTTGGAACAGTGACATAAACACGACCGTTAGAGCTAATGGTTGTTAGTATTGTAAATGTACTGTTGTCGATCGAAAAGAAAGCAGGGTTTGCTTCCCAAACAAGTGCCAGCTCGAGCATTCGTACTATTATAATATTGAAGCAGCAGGAGCACGTAGATTGGATAATGCTGCGACGTGCTTGGCGCCCCCGGGGACGGGATTTGGGACAGTGCGTTAGAGTTAGTGGAAAATATACTGTTGCCATCCAAAAAAAGCAGGGCTTGCTTCTCAACTGTGCTGTTGCCATCCAAAAGAAAGCAGGACTTGCTTCTCAACTAGTACATCTGCGCGCAGACTGGAATGAAAGCTGCGTCGCTCTATCCGTTGGTGCTTCGATGGAATTAAGGCAGATCTAGTTTAGAAAGAATCTGTTAAAAATAAAGCAAGGTCTATATATCATTTGAATGTCGCTCGTAACTCAAGCAACATCGACTTCGACTTTATGCAATCCGTACAGGTATAAAATATCCGTAGCTTTTTTAATAGGGCTAACTAATTTTTATGAACATGAATACACAGGATATTCATTATAACAGTGATTTGCACCTCGCCGGTACCGCCCCCCAACTACTCTGGATAAAATCGTCTCATGTTGCTGTTCGTTTAGGACATGAGTAATACGGTACATACATACAGTTGTTGCTTCCCCCCCCCCCCCCCGTATTCGCCAGGGTGGACCTTATCAGTCCCTGAAATTGATAAAGTTTGTTGGAAAGGAGATGGGCACCCAGCAAATTGCCGTCATCCGATCAGTTTGGACAAATCTTTGTAAATTATCTCAGTTGTCCTGCTGATCAAGTGTTGCAGTTTATTAGATGTGAGTGGTGGCGAATACGGGGGGTACAACTGTATGCGAATATATTCGCCAAGTAGTAGATATCAATATTCGATTTCAAAATGAGAATATTGCGCATATTTTAAATATTATCCATCAGACCCGATATCATTTTGAACATATTCGTATCCGCCAATTCGAGGTTACCATTATCTATAGCCCCTGGTTGTGTGGTACAGTTCTGCACCGCGTTTTCGACACCTACGTGGTCTTATAACCTGTACGCCCTAGTAAGTACAGTTCTGCACCGCGTTTTCGACAGGGTGGACCTTATTTACACTGCCAGGCTCATAAGTTTTGATGAGCTTTTACAAAACAATGGGCACTGTTCGTGGTATATTGTTACGTATTATATCGTACAGGTTATAAGACCACGTAGGTATCGAAAACGCGGTGCAGGACTGTAATACTACGAATCGTAGTACTTTTTTCATTGCATATCAGACGTTTAGCAAACTTCCACTTCAACTTTGCATTAAGCCCAACAACACGTTGAAGATAAGCAATTACTCTCGCTCGTGTTGATTCAGAGGGCAAGGCAAGTTTGCAGCATGAATGCATCTCTGATGCCCAAACAAAGCAACGTTGTCAAGTGCATCCACCACGCGAATATAGACTTTGAGCCGCAATGCGGCCACGGTGCTTCTGCTCAAGAAGCAAATGTTCGCGCGTTGAACGGACTAGATAAACAGACTGAACAAAATACCCCAGTAACAGGAGCCCAAATCGGACGCGAGTTTGCTGCTTAGAACTGAATGATACTCTGAAGTATCTTGCTAAAAATTCGCTCACAGGTTGGTCGGAGAGTTTTCGGCTGGAAGGTTCTCGAGTACGACACGGTAGCGCACCTTACCCGAGCGCACCATGGCGAGCCCGTCGTTGACTTGCTCCATGGGCAGTTTCTGGACGATCGGTCGCACGTTTCCCTTCGAGGCAAGCTCGAGCATTTCCTTCACGTCTTGTGGGCCGCCAATCTTGCTTCCCACAAGGCGCTTGCCATCTCGTACAAAGCTGCCAGGACTGCAGATGAACTTATCGTTCGGCAGCCCCACCATGATGAGCGCGCCGCGTGGACGTAGAAGCTGGAAGTACGTGTCGTACGGCATGTTGTCAGCGTCGGCAGTGAGCAGCAACGTCTTGACAGACCTGACGGCGCGCTTCGCGTCTTCCGGGTCGCTCAGGTTGTAGAACTCCTGCGCACCGAGCGCACGGACCTCCTGTTCTTTGTTGGGGGAGCGAGAGAAAGCGACGGGAACGCCGCCCATCGCACGGATGAACTGAATTGCCAAGTGGCCCAGCCCACCAATGCCGATGACCCCCACACGGTCGCCGGGCTTGACGCCCTCGCGCCTTAGCGGAGCGAACACGGTCACGCCAGCACACAGCAGTGGGGCGGCCACGTCCGATGGGATGTTCTCCGGGATCTTGAACGTGTAGTCGCTCGCCACCCGCACGAAGTCTGCATAGCCCCCGTAGGACTTGGAGCCGTCCTTGTACAGCGAGTTGTAGGTCATGACGACGTCCTTGCAGTACGGGTCGAAGCCGTCCGCGCAGTCCTCACAGGGGGAGCTGGGATCCTTGTTGCGGCAAGCCCAGACCATGGCCCCCACGCCCACGCGGTCACCCACTGCGAGATGCTTGACGTCCGAGCCGGCGGCGGTGACTTCGCCGACGATCTCATGGCCAGTGACCACGGGGTACTTGGCCGGGCCCCAGCCGCTCGTCAGCGTGTGGACGTCGGAGCCGCAGATGCCGCAGTGCGAGATCTTGATCTCCACGTCCTCGGCCCCGAGGGGGCGGGGCTCGTACTGCCAGGGCTTGCACTCGCCCGACGGGTCGAAGGCGGCGTAGGCGTTGATAGTGCGCGCGGACATGCTCGGAGATGCGCTTGGTCGGTGGCGAAATGCAAAATGAGCTGGAGAGGACTCGTATCCAGCGCCGAAGTCATCATAGGCGTGTGAGCAAGGCCGTTGAAGGTGGTGCGGCCTGGTTTAACTTGTCGCTTTCGCCGATGACCAGCACCTGCAAGTGAAGTGATACCCTGCAGAAACGAGGGCAACTGTCCTCCTTTTTGATGCTGCAGTGTCGATGGCGAGGTCGACGTGAGGCGGGCAGAGCCTCAGAGCAAACTGAGACCAATCACCACCGCCCAAGTCATTCCAGCGCAGCCACAAGAACATGATGTGCCATCATGCCACCGAACTGCGTGGTCACAAGCTCAGCTCTATCGGATAACGACAAGCGCCGATGTGCATTTGCATTCCTGAACTTGCGTGGACGGACGCAGCGCGACCACGATCCGATCCAATCCATGCTGCTGCAGAGCTTTCCGTCCGCTCGGGAATATGCCACGTTCCTCAAGGTGCCGTCGGCATCGCCCAAAGCGCAGAGGCGCTTCCGTCCGCTCGGGAATATGCCACGTTCCTCAAGGTGCCGTCGGCATCGCCCAAAGCGCAGAGGCGCCAGTCCGCGTCGCTGTTCTCGAGGCTTTTCCTCTCGTACGCAGACGAAATGATGGCGACAGGCAACACGCGGCAACTGGACCAAGACGATCTGCTGCAGTTGGACGACGACAGTCGGTCGGCAGTTGCCTACGCGCACTTCAGACGCCATTACGACCAGCAGAATCAGTCGATCGTCTGGGCCATCGTGCATGGCTACGGCTGGACGTTCCTGCTCTGCGGACTTGCATCGGCGTTCACGACGGCCTGCCTCCTGTTTGCCCCCGTTGTGCTGCATCACGTGATCGACGCTTTTGCAGCGCCCGAGATGGATGTGGCGCGTCTCGGCGTGTGGTTGGCAGCGTTCTTCGCCTCCCGTCTCGCCAATGCATTAGTGGCGCCCCACGTAGACTTTCGCATCCAGTTGATGATGTTCCGCATAGCCGTATCGCTCCGAGCTCTGTTGTTTGAAAAGACCATGCGGCGGAGCATCCAGAGCCGCAGCGACGACAAAACTGTCGACATCGCCAATATCTACACGTCTGACATCCAGAGGGTCATCCAATGTGCCAACGAGATCAATGCGCTGTGGATCTTGCCTATCCAGATCGGCGTCGTGGTGTACATGTTGTACGACGTTCTTGGACTGGCCGCGTTTGCTGGTCTCGTTGTCATCGCATTGTCAATGCTGGCAGCATTTTTCTTCACCAAGAAGACGAATGGGTCCTACAAGGACTTGATGAAGCATAAAGACGAACGCATGAAAGTCGTCAAAGAAGTGTTTGGCGCTATTCAGATCGTCAAGCTCAACGCATGGGAAGGAAAGTTCGAGGAGAAACTACTTGCTGTGAGGGAGCTTGAGCTATCAGCACTATCGCGGTTCGTATACGCCATGTGCGGAACCATATTCGTGATGTGGGCATCACCGTTGTTCGTCTCAACTGTATCGTTTGCAGTGTACACGCTTGTAATGGACCAGGTGCTGACGGCTGCCAAGGTGTTCACTGCCATTGCATTGTTCAATCTACTTCGAGACCCGCTGCGTGATTTCCCAAGTATGATTCAACAGTGCCTTCAAGCCAAGATTTCCTTGGATCGCATGTCGGACTACCTCGCTCTTCACGAAGTCGATCCATCTATCGTGACTCGCGATGACCCATCGCTTCCATCTGATGTTGCGATCGTGGTTGGGCATGGCACATTTGCGTGGAATGCAGATGCACCCCCAGTGCTAGCTGATGTGAACATTACAGTGACGAAGGGTGATCTCGTTGTCGTTCATGGATCAGTTGGCTCTGGCAAATCGTCACTCTGCTCCGCATTACTGGGCGAAATGGAGAAAACCGAAGGCAAAGTGTTTGTGAACGGCAAGGTGGCATACTACTCACAGCAGCCGTGGATTCAGAATATGACAGCGAGAGAAAATATTCTCTTCGGACAAGCCTTCGACAGCAACAAATACCATGCAGTCTTGGATGCGTGTGGACTTCTTCCAGACCTGGAGCAGTTTCCTGGTGGCGATGCAACCGAGATCGGGCAAAAGGGAATCAATCTGTCGGGTGGCCAGAAGGCTCGGGTGAGTTTGGCACGCGCTTGCTACTCCGACGCGGACGTGTTCATTTTGGATTCGCCTCTCGCTGCGGTGGATGCGGTGGTTCAAAGTGAGATCTTCAGCAAATGTATCTGTGGACTATTAGCAGAGAAGACGGTGGTGCTGGTCACCCATAACCCGGACGTGATTGCATCTGAAGAGGCAAATTGCAAGGTCTTGGTTTCTGGGGGCCAAGTGTCAATCGAGAGGCGAGAAGTTCGTCATCCTCGAAGGCGTTTCTCGGCACAGACATCCCCTCGTAGTGTGAGGGAGAATGCAGAGAGCAAAGCCCTCGTCGACGAGAGCTCAAAAGTTGCTGGAAAACTTGTGGATGATGAAGAGCGTGAAGAGGGAAGAGTATCCGCTGCTGTGTTTTGGCGATATTTCAACGCGATGGGAGGTTTGAAAGTGCTGCTACTGCTTATTGTGATTCAATCGCTGTGGCAAGGGTGTCAGATCGGGAGTGATCTATGGTTGAGTCATTGGACTGGACAGAAGGGCAACGTGTACGATGCTTCTCGAACGCAGTACGACATGACGGTCTATGCGTTGCTGGGTGGAGGCAGTGCTTTGATGGTGCTTGCGCGAGCTGTGACAGTTGCTGCAGCAGGTCTTCGTGCGTCTCGTGATCTGTTTGTTCTGTTAACGCATGGACTACTACATGCCCCTCTGCGATTCTTCGACGCTAACCCGATCGGCCGTATTATCAATCGTTTTGGTGGAGATAT
>JAHWLE010000375.1:0-24829 GCA_024679135.1 Phytophthora foliorum | reverse complement strand
CGGCGGGACAAGGCCACGAGCAACATTTGCACGGCCCAGGCGCTGCTGGCCAACATGGCTGCCGCCTACGCCATCTACCACGGCCCCGAGGGACTGCACGCCATTGCGACGCGTGCGAACCTGTACGCCGCGACGCTGGCTGCTGGCCTCGAGACGTTCGCGCCGAAGTGCAAGCTCGTGAACGAGGCGTTCTTCGACACGCTGGAGATTGATGTGTCGCAGTCGGGCAAGTCGGCGGCGGAGGTGGCGACCGGAGCCACGAAACGCGGCGTGAACGTCCGCGTCATTGACGACAAGCGCGTCGGTGTGTCCATGGGCGAGAGCGTCGACCTGGAGGACCTGAAGAAGCTGTTGCTGGCTTTCGGAGCTGCTGAAGGCGAGCTACCCAAGGACCTGGGCGACGCCCTGGAGGCTCGCGCACAGGAGATCCAGCAGAAGAGCATTCCGGAGGGTCTCCGTCGTACGTCGACGTACATGGACCACAGCATCTTCCACAAGTACCGCTCGGAGACGGAGCTCACCCGCTACCTGA
Source organism: Phytophthora foliorum (assembly GCA_024679135.1). Lineage (NCBI taxonomy): Eukaryota > Oomycota > Peronosporomycetes > Peronosporales > Peronosporaceae > Phytophthora > Phytophthora foliorum. The sequence continues at coordinate 24,297 of JAHWLE010000375.1, read as the reverse complement.
AGCAGTTGGAGGACAAGGATCTGGCACTCAACCGCTCCATGATTTCGCTGGGTAGCTGCACCATGAAGCTTAACGCTGTCTCGGAGCTGGCTCCTATCTCGTGGCCCGAGTTCACCAACGTGCACCCGTTTGTGCCTGAGGACCAAAGTGCTGGTTACCGCGAGCTTATCGAGTCGCTGAATCACTCGCTTGCTGTCATCACGGGGTTCAGCGCTGTGTCCACACAGCCGCAGAGTGGCGCGCAGGGCGAGTACGCTGGCCTTCTGACGATCCGCAACTACCAGCGTTCTATCGGTCAGGGCCACCGCAACGTGTGCCTCATCCCGGTGTCAGCACACGGCACGAACCCCGCCAGTGCCGTGATGGCCGGTATGAAGGTCGTGGTTGTGAAGTCGGACGAGAATGGCAACGTGGACCGCGAGGACCTGGCTGCCAAGGCCGCGGAACACGCGGACAACCTGAGTGCTTTCATGATCACGTACCCGTCGACATTCGGTGTGTTCGAGCCGGGTATCAAGGACATGGTGGAGCTTATTCACTCGCATGGCGCTCAGGTCTACATGGATGGCGCTAACATGAACGCCCAGGTGGCTCTGTGCAACCCTGGCGGCATTGGTGCTGACGTGTGCCATTTGAACCTGCACAAGACGTTCTGCATCCCGCACGGCGGCGGTGGCCCTGGTGTGGGTTCCATTGGCGTGGCTGCCCACCTGGCTCCATTCCTGCCGGGCCACTCGGTGGTGCCTACGGGTGGCGAGGGTGACCACACGGTGAAGAAGACGGGGTCGGCTGTCAGTGGGTCGCCCTTCGGCAGCGCCGGTATTCTGCCGATCCCATGGATGTACATTAACATGCTGGGCGAGGACGGTCTCAAGCAGGCCACGTCCACCGCCATTCTGAACGCCAACTACATGGCGAAGAAGCTGGAGAAGTACTACGAGGTTGTCTTCCGCAGTGCCAACGGTACGTGCGCGCACGAGTTCATCATTGACATGCGCCCGTTCAAGGACTTTGGCATCGTGGAGGAGGATGTGGCCAAGCGTCTGCAGGATTTCGGCTTCCACAGCCCTACCATGTCGTGGCCCGTGCCCGGCACACTCATGATCGAGCCTACGGAGAGTGAGAGCAAGGCCGAGATGGACCGCTTCTGCGAAGCTCTGGCAATTATCCGCCGCGAGATCGAGGACGTCGCTACTGGCGTGATCGATGCGGCGGACTCTCCGCTCAAGCACGCGCCGCACACAGTGGACCAGGTCACGGCCGCTACGTGGGACCGTAAGTACTCGCGTGAACAGGGTGCGTTCCCTGCCCCGTGGCACCAGGGCGGCAAGAACAAGACGTACTGGCCGTCGGTGGGTCGCGTCGACAACGTGCACGGCGACCGGCACCTGGTGTGCAGTTGCCCGCCTCTCTCGGACTACGAGTAACTTACATGTCAAGACGCTGCTGGTGAGCTCCTCGATGTAACCAGCAAGCTAGCTGCATAGCGGTGGCTTTGCGTCTGGCGCTTCGATTCTGCGCCCCCTTCACGGCTTCTATAGCGGTGGTTTGCCTGCGACCGACGCCAATTGAGAGCGTCGCTCGGGTACGACGATAAGCGCCGTGCAGGCGGCGTAGACGGTAAAACTTGAGTGCACCAGTATGGAAACCTGCTGCATTGCAGCTGCTGGCAGGGATTGTCATGGTAACTTCGCTAGAACTAAAACGAATGGGAACGTTGATACTTCAAGTACATGATAGTTTACAGAGGTGCAAAGATCAGCGTGGGGTTAGACTGGAAGAGGAGCTCCTTCACGGCAATGTAGTCGAAGCTACCAGACTGAAGGTTTGACACCACGCGAACGATGCTCTTTGTGAACTTCGGCACTCTCTCCGTGTCGCGTCTCCGTCCATCGTGTCGAACCTTGCCTTCCCAACCACTTTCACCACATAGCGTGAGCCACTTAGACTCTTTGAGAATCAGTGGTTGGTAGAGTTTGCCTCCAGCAGCGGGGTCTTCGATGGATGCCAGAAATGTGGACATCTTCTCATAACTCTTTTGAGGCTGAAGACATAGCACACGAAGCACACGTAACAGACATTCTTAGTATCTGGGTTGGTGCAGCTCAAGTAGTGAGGCACGCACCCGGAACCAGAAGACCATGCCAGCTTCTTCTTTCAGCGTCAACATTTCAAGGAAGTCTTGTTCAAAGCACATGTACCTGTAGTCGAAGTGCTGTTTCTGCAGAGCGTTGTGCTTGTTGAATACCCTATCGTCATATTCAAACGCAAGAGGACTGATTCGTTAGCTGAGATTTATACATGCAAGTCGATTTCAGACGAGGGCGATCCGCACCATTTCCGCTCGGTGTCAAAGATGAAAAGCGCTGGTTCCAGGACATCTCGAGGTACGAGCTGGTAGATGCGCTCCAACTCGGTAATAGACAAGAACACCGTGCGGTTTGGACACGGAGCAAATGGCCATTTAGCAAGCGACGGTGGACGCTCAACTGGGTGTTCGGTCGGCGTCAAATAATTTCGTTTCTTCGTTCGTTGCTGGTGCAGCATTGCGAGCTCCTTCGTGATCAGTTGCACTTGTTCGACCTCTTCCTTCTTTGTAGCCTGTTGCAGCCGCCGCATGCGACTCTCTTTCATCACCAAGTTCTGTAATCGTTGCATCTAAACGAGTGAAGTAGATTAGTTTTCGCTTCACAGAATTGCAAAGGTGATCAGCTCACCAACTGCTCTGGCTGCAAGTTGATCTCGTAAGCGTTGCGTGCCTTGAGCTCAACACGTAGTTCGCTCGTCGACATGGCCCATGGGTCACAAATCTTGCCCAGTGAGGCAAAACGCAGGTAAATGGTGTCGCTGTTGAGGATGTCTGGCATCAAAGCAAAAGTTAGTCGCCGGAATTCTCGGCGTCTGCCATTGACCAACTCACAATATCCATCCAGCGTTCCATCAAGATGAAGGATGCGGCCCTTAAACGTGTAGAAGTGCTCGTCGAGAGGTAGTTTTGCGAATGGACTTTTCGAAATGGACCACTGGCTTGCGATGAAGCGCTGAAGTTCTTCCATCTTGGCGGAGGATGAAACAATAGCAGGAAACTTTTCTTGTTTGAACACTGGCGTGCACACATTGATAGGCACTCCACTGGCCCCAGCGTTGTTACTTTCTTCTGGTACAACTTGACAGGTGGCAACGAACACCGTGAACTTTTCTGGCTTGACCATCGTTCGCTTCTTCGCCAGAGCACGTTGCTTGGGCGAGTCCATCGTGCCTAAACGAAGCTAAAATGAACGCCGTCGCCTGAACCGAAGCGACGCCTTGACCAAGCACTGCAGTGTCAAGCGCAGCGGACGCCAGAAATGAGGACAATATATGAGAAGATACTCGATTGACCTAAACTGTCGCCAAACAGGATTTTAACTGCAGAAGCTATCTGACCTTGCTAGCTGAGCCAAATGGCGCGGATGGCGACAAACACCACGAGTGCGAAGATGAAGATGAAAACGTCGTCCAGCGACTTGCGTCCCTTCAACAAGAACTCTGCACAAAATTCACCATCAGCTTTCTCCACTCTCCACAACAAATCAACCAACCAAGCCAAACTCACCCTTCAGCACCGGTCGACTCGACAACGCGAGGTTCGCCAGAAAGCCCAAATCTCCTTCCTGCGGGCTCTTTATATCCGGCAGATCCAGCGCCTTATGCAGCGCCTTAGCACCCGTCGACACCAATAGCCGCACCAGAAAGACACACAGCACAATGGGTGGGTGTGCCAGCAGCGACGAGAAGAAGAAGCCCAGATCCGCCACATCCGGAAACCAGCCCGACCCACTCATAGTCGTCTGCGCCATCGCCTCCATCTTCAGCTGCTGCGTCAGTAAATGCTCCAGTTGCTCCCTCATCTCGGGCTCCACGTGCTCGCGTTCAAACTGCTGCCTGATGGAGTCCATGGGCACTCCCTTAGCAAATAGGTTCTGATAACTCACAAAAAGCTGGTCGTCCGCCGCCAAACTCGCCGAAATGGATATCAAGTCCATACTCAGAGCAGCATACACTGCCGCCACCACAATCAGCAGCAGCACCAGCTTCTCCTCCATTAGGTGCAACTTCAACGCCGTCGAGTGGCGACTAAATGAAGGCCCACTGGCAGTTGTAACAGCAGGTACGGTAGTCTCATCATGGGTCTTATATACTGTCGTTTCCTCCGTATCATCAGCCTCCGCCGTCTTATTGCCCAGCATTTCCTGCACCATTTTCTCCTTCCTGCGGCGTCTGGCGGCCGCATCTTTGCGTCTCTGGGCCGGGTCCACGCGTGGCGGGATCTTGAGCTCCGTGGGCGGCTCTGCAGAGGCCTCAGGGGGTCCAGAGGCCTCCGTCAGCAGCTCATTGACGCCCTCGTCCAGCTGCTGCTCGATTTGCGGCTCTTTGAGCGACGAGATTTGGCCCTTGAGCAGCTTCAGGCGACTTTCGCTGCCTTGTAGTACGCGGGCGCGACGTACCGCGCGCTTCTCCGCTGCGGTGAGCGTGCGCTTGGGGGACGTGGAAATGTCGGCCATTGAATAATGGAGAACTGTATGGGAAAGTGATGGACATATATTACGTCGTCGATGGTCGGACAGAAAAATGAGCCCGAGTCTTGAAACTTTCAAGTAAAAATACCCGACATGAAACATTCATAGCCGTCACGAACACTAAAAACTCATTTCATCGAGATGGGGAAGGCAGGCGCGTTTTCCATGCTCGCCGAGACTGCGGTGCGATATATTCTTCGTCGATGCTTCATCCGAGAGAAGAAAAAAAAAAAACTTATATCGCTTCACTGTCTTTATTCGTTCCAGGAAGAGTTCATCCAGCTCGAATGTGCTCGGCGACGAAACCAAGCGAGTCTAAAGCGGCGGACGTCGCTCCCTTCACAATTCCACGTGTCCGGCCACAAGTCCCGACTTAAGGAGAAACTTGCACAAGCTCGGCGGCATGAATTTCTGCTGCGTCCCGATAACAAGGCAGCACTTGTGGGCATCATCGACATTGTGCGAGAACACGCCAACTACGGCGAAGAGGGCGGGGGAGGCAGGAAGTCCTCACAGCGCAACAATGGACCGAGTCCCTTGGAGCGGGGACGATTCATGTCTTGGGCTACCAGCGTTGAAAAATTGCTGTTTGAGTTCGAACCAAGCGAGAACCATGCGAACGACCCGCTGTTGGGAATGCTCGAGCACCTTCAGTTTCTGCAAGACGGCCATGTGTGCCTCGCAGAGGTGGCAATGGACGCGCGAAATTTACTTGAGCGCTGGGACCGTTCTGGGGTCTTTGACTCGGAATCGTCCAGTGAAGATGACGACGACGATGATGAAAAAGACAGGTTTCTTGGGGATAGCATTGGGTTCCTCGCTCTGAGCACCGCCAAAGACAACATTCGGCATCTAGAGCAGTCGTATGCCTATCAGAATATACGACAGCGTGCTGCTGCGAGCATCATCAAGCGCAACGTGCTCACCTGGGTGCGATCGAAAGCTTCATTCTGCGAACGTGTTGCGGAAATTGAGATCTTCGGCCGAACAACCGAGGCGCTACTTAAGGAGCTGAGTTTGACGTCTGCGGTTCTAACTGGGGCCAGTGTAAATGGAAGCACCGACATCTTCGCGCTGGCAACTGGACGCTGCGACCCCAAGTCGAGATACAGCGGTACCATTGCTTTCAAAGACTTGCTCCAGTTCTCGAAGCACATGGCAATTTTTCCCGTGGATCAGGCATTGCGCACCGTCGAAGATGTGACTCGACGACGATATCTCTTTGACGCACGCTGTGCGATGAAAATCCAAGCTGTGTGGCGTCAAGTCCGTGAGACTGTGCGCGCTCGTCGCCTGCGTCGCGCGATGGAGGAGCTGCGCGTACAACGGGAGCAAGAAGCTCAAGCAAAACGTGAGGCTGCCAAGGAGGCGAAAAAGCGGAAGGCCTCCGAGACTGGAAAACGCAAGGTTACTAAAGCGCTCAAACGGTCTAGCACAACTCGATCATCGGTGATTGCTTCAGCGATTCCCAGGCCCATTTCCACAGCTACACCTCGTACAGATGAGGGGTTGAAAGAACCACTGAAGGAACTGCCTCCACCTGAAAATCGCAGTGGAGACACCAACGAGAACCAAAAGTCAATTTCCCGTCCGGTGCCACCGATTGATGTATCAAATCGTACCCGTGGGGACACCGCCAGCATCGATGATAGATCGAAGCCTCCGACATCAACGCCACGGAGCAGACAGCGAGCGTCTCGAGTTCCTGGAACAAACAATAATGACAGCGATGACGATACTACGGACGTCGAAGCAGCTTGGAAGTCGTTTATGGACACGGTGGCGACCGACATGGCCGTACAAGAAACTCCCAGTGAGACTGAAGTGAATGCAACACAACAAGAAAGACTCCCTAGCTCTCCCGTGCCCCCAGTCACTCTGCCGCCGATGGAAGACACGTGGGAATCGTGGTCGGATGACGAAATTGATCTCGTAAATAACGAACACAAGGAAAACGACGCTGGTCGTTCGCTTACCACAGACAAACCACGGACTCCATTGGTGTCTACAGCGCCAACGCCTCGAATAAAGGTTGTGGTGACTGCCAACAAGAGCGATTTGTCCGATCATGTCGCTCGTCGAGCTACACGCAAAGAGCCTTCAACACCACGGCGCCAACAAACTCGGGCACCAACAGCTCCGAGCACTTCGGTAATACGCCCACCGTCTTCACTTCCGTTTGATGCCACACTGCAAAACCACACAGGTCCCTACACTGGAGCGGGTCAGTTGAGTCTGATGGCCCCCTTTATTGACGCCAGCAGATCCAAGAAAGCGCAGCCGGGTGTCGTTCCTGAGCGAAAGCACCTGTATGAGTTAGACTTCACTGGTGTCCAGAGGCACGATGCCGCGATTGCTCATATCGCTACTGCGTTAACGGGGTCAGCGGAGCCTCAGGTACAGCAGGCACAACAGCCACGACCGAAGACACCTGAAAAACTTGCAGTGACACCTGGATCTGTAGTTGATACTCCACGCGCGAGCTCGAGACGCACAACCGTAGCGAGACTTCGGAGCATCACTGGCGAGCACGAACAATATATGAGGATACGTGAGCTGCTCGACTCTGAAAACCGAGATATCAAAGATCAGCAAGACGCCTCCGCTATGACTTCTTCTCGCGGAGACAACAACACGAGCAAGCCTGGGTACTTTATCTACGGAGCACAAGGTAAGAGACTCGCTTCAATGAATATCTCAACACGGGTTCGGTTGCTTGACGATGTGCGAACTTGATCAGATATGAACATTCGACGAGAGGTAGTCCTGCGCAAAGGAACGATGGTTTATTCGCCGCTAACTGGGCCGCCTGAAGAAGAACCACCAAGCTCGACTACGCTAGGTGTCAAGGAGATGAAAGCTTGGCACCGATCGACTATCGCGGCGATACCACAAGGACTTGTATCGCCACATCCTCCCATCGACCGCTTCCATCCACGCCACAAAAGACGCTTAAAGGGTCCACAGCGCAAAACCATCAGCACTGAGATCATGGATCAAATGATGACAGTCGAGACTCCGACGAGCAAAAAAGCTAAACGAAACAATGAGCTCCCGCTGTTGCTGCGCCGGTCGCGGGCAGCAGCTCGTCGCCGAGAGGCAGAAAGGGTGGACGTCCTGCCAGACGACGACGACGGGGATCATCTCGACATTCCTGTTCCAGACGCAAACAAGCAGATGTGGAAGCGCGGCGGGGATCTCCCAGAGTTGGCATTAGCGCAGATCCGTGATCGCGTAGGCTACAAGCGGAGGTCATCAGTACATAGGCGCATGTCGATCATCGCCGGACGTGCTCCTCCTACTGCTGGTGGTCAGAGTGAAGAAAACCCGTCAGTTCCCTCCGACCCATTCGACGCTCCTACGGAGACGATTTTCCCCGTTGACGAGGAGCTTGACGAAGACGACGAAGACGACGAAGAGGATGGAACGAGTGAGGACGAAGTCGACTACAACCCGGAGGAATCCCCCAACAATGAAGACAGTCCCGAAGTAGATGGGAACGTGGAGCACCAACTCAACAGCAACGACGCCAATGGTCTGCAACGAAGCAACAGCAAGAAGAGCGACGAGCTGGACGACGAGTTCCGTCGACTGCACCTAGCGAGTCGCCAGCGCGAACTCACTCGTCGGCGATCACTGCTGACTCATCTGCAAAGCGAAGAAGACGCGGCCGTGAGCGACGTCCGCAGCCAGCCACAAGACGGCAGTTCTCCGGGTCGCAAGCGGTCGTGGCGACGGCGTAGTCAAGTGGTTCATGGCGTCAGAGTAGGCGAAACAAGCGACGGTATGGACGCGAACCCAGTGGATGCGGTGGCCTTCGTATCCAGTGACGAAGACTCAGACGTCTCCAATCGCCGCCAGCTGCGCGTCAAGACTCGAACTGCCATCGCCGACCCGTTCGAATCGCTCAGCGACGAGGAAGACGAAGAGGACGAGGAGGAGCAAGTTGGCGGTGAAGACATGACCCAGCAGGAGCGCGACGCCGCGTTCCAGAAGCTGGTAAATCAGTACCTTGGACTGCTGCAGTGCACACCCGCAGAGGTCTCACGAAGGGGAATCTGAGGTCACTATTTTGAATGCAACCCCTAAAAAACCGTGTCCCGTAAATAAGTTCTCCAGATGGCTACAATCCCGCACGACACATCAAGAGGCCCACACGAACTTAACAGTAGCTTGTCAACATTAACCGGACGAGGTTACTAACACACTCGCATCCGCAAGGCGCCGCAATAATGGAGACCTCCGCCGCCCACGACGACGAGATGCTGACGCTGACGCTGCCAGACGTCGAGGAGCAACGTCCTGCGCCCAAGCCGCGCGCAGCCGACGCCGCGGCGTTCGAGACCTTCACTCACGAGAGCTCCGAGCCCAGCGAGTCACTGGGGATGCCGTTGACGCTGCCCACGTCCCCCACGCTGCTCCCGCTGAGCTCCTCGCCGTCCGCACACCACCGCCAACAGCAGCTGAGCGTGCAACAGTACTTCCAAAGCGAGAACGGTGGCGCTGGCGACTTTAACGCCGAGATGCAGAAATCTAACGACGAATATCGACGCTTAACGGACGCAATTAACCTTAACGTACCGAATGTGACCGGGTCGGTTACCGGTACCACCCGCCTATCTGCCTCGTCTCAGGTGATCGAGATGGCTACATCGTCACCCGCGCCGCCGCGTACGAAAGGCAAGAAGAGGAAGCAGGGCACCAATGTGAGTATCGACCTGCAGACCAAGATCCGCATCATTGAAGTGGCCGAGCAGTACCAGTACGACCCCAAGAGCTCCTCCAGTCGCAGCAAACAGGACGGCGGAGCAGTAGCTGGACAACACGGCAAGGAGATTGTCAATGGCATCCGTCTGGCAGAGCAGTTCGGCCTCAATAAGAGCACGGTGAGCCGCATCCTGAAGCGCAAAGAGGAGTTCAAGAAGGCCTTCTACAAGGACAACATCTCGGGCTGCTCCAAGCACATCAACAAGAAGTCCAAGTTCGACAGACTCAACCGCCTCGTGGAGAACTGGTTCGACTTGAACCGAGAGAAGAACGGCTCCGTCACCGACACGCTGATTCGAGATGTGGGCAAAAAGTACGCAGAGGAGCTCGGGATTGAGGACTTCCGGGGGTCCAACGGCTGGGTGCGTAGTTTGCGCAACCGAAAGGAGCACACGGTACGCAGCAGCGTGTCAATAGAGGACCACGAAGCAGAGCAGAGGAAAAAGGACGACGAAGCCATCGAGCGCATGCGAGGCGTTTTCCCGAACGGCGTCAAGGACATGGCAGGCTTCTTCAAGGACCTGTCCGTGTATCTGGAGAAAGATGGAGGCGGCATGGGGAGCTTCGCGGACATGAACGGCAACACGAGCAGCAGCAGTAATGGAAGTGCACGAGATGCCGCAGCTGTTCTCACTGGGGCGTCGTATACGGACATGGAGGACGATATGCCACACGAAGACGAGGGCGTGGTAGCCGAGGAGTTCCTGAAGAAGAAGATGATCGAGTCGCTACGGATGTGGTCACAGGAGCTCATGGTGTCTGAGTTAGCAAAACTCAAGAAGCGCATCAAACCACGACAAGCAGCCATGTTATAGTGCTGATGTTGTAATGTGGCCCGAGTGCGACGGCCAGCTATGTATTCAGCTTCGAGTGCAAACTGCTGCTGTAGCTTCTACTGTCTCCTAAAGAGTCTGCTCCTGCTTTTTATTTCAAGCGTTTGTGTTGCGGACTCGTGACAAGATTGATCACCACGCGACGATGCTGGTATTTGCGTTTGTGCATCGTCAATGAAGCAGGAGCTCATGGTCTCATTTTGCTGCTCCGCTAAATTTACCGGCCTTCATCTCGTCCAGGGTGCAAGCAAATTCATCGCTCGGACATGCTGGTCGTGAAGTGATGGCCCCACCACGTCGAATTCTACCGCGGAGAGACCCCACACTCGACCGCGCCACCAACATCGGCGTCAGTCTACCAAGCTTCAACTTCGTCGAGGCTCGTCCTCCTCGACATCGTCGCGATGGACCACGTCCCGTTGCAGACTTTCCAGCTCTCGGTGGGGTAGACCAGAGACCGATGCAGCAACCAGCGACAACCGATCTAGATGAAGTGCTCTACGTCATAGTTTCGCGACGAGCAGAACAGTTTGAGGACCCGTCGATGACTCTGGAAAACAAGATGGCCCGGGTCTGGCAGGCCCTGCTTCGACACTCCGAGAGAGGCCGCTTTGGAAACCCAGAAGCAGGTGGCGTGAATCCTATTTGCACTGCACTTTGTCTCGAGGCCACGGACCGGATCCTAGAGACTTGTGGTGTATCAACGCTGCTACGGAGTGTCCTTGTGGGTGGCCTTGCAAATTCTGTGTACACCAAGTATGACCCCGATCAAGGGTTTGAAAAACAACAACAGTATGCAGACATCGTAGGGCGTCAAAGCAAGCAAATCGCTACTCAAGAAGAAGAGATCACGAAGCTGGTAAAACTCCGCGAGCTTGCGGAGCAACACGTGTTCGATCAGTTGAGTGCGGCTGGTGTCGGTCAACTCCTTCAGCAAATGGATCTGTCTCGTCGTGTTAGTGCTGTGACAGAGATGTTGGCGCCTGTGCTTGATGATGAGCTGCTACTCGTGCTGTGGAATGCCACTGCAACGGCACAAGCATCTGCCAACCAGCTTCTGCGAGCTCAGTCGTCGGACAGCAGTGCGAATGACCCAGCACAGGGGATGATGTCATGGGATGAGACGCGAAAGCGAGGAGCAGCTCTCGCAAGTCTTGTACTTCAAGAGCGGATCCGCCTCGTCATTCTTGTGTGGCAGCGACTGAGCACCGAAGAAAAGCGTCTAGCATACAAGGCGCTGGATCCTTCGATCTCCGCCACCCAGGCTGCTGCAACATTAAAGAGTGTGCTGCATGCGCTGGAGGAGACCTACGTTTCCGAGCTGATACACCACCAGCGCCAGCTTTCGCGACGAAATCTGAATCTGGCTTCACAACTCGGCATCATCAGTGAGTCTGGTCTGAACAAGGCATCAGCCACAGGAAAGCACGTTGCATTGGCGCCTACTGCTCCACGCGCATTAGCGAAGTTGCGCGGCGCACGAGGCCGATCGCGTACCTTGTTATTAACTGGTGATGTTGCCGACTCTCCTTATACACAGATGGAGCCCAAGGCATCCATTCCCCAGGTCCTGCTCGGTGCGTTGGTCTCTTCAAGTCCAGGGTATGGGCGTCTAAGTCAGATCCAGTTGTCTCCGAATCAAGGGCGCTCGAGGCCGGTGAGCTCCGGCATTTTACCAGAGCAGTTGCTTGCTTCGCATAGTGACGTTCTACGAACCTGCGAGGATGTCTTTGATTTGCTCTGTGACGTGGAGCAGCAGCAAGTAGCTGAGCTTGAACGCCATAATGGTGAGCATGGCAATCGTTCCGAAGAGATTGAAGAAGGTATACTGATGCAAGCCCGGATGAAACTTCGAGACCTCTTGTGTACATACGTGGAGCCATCTGAACCGATTCAAGAGCGATTTAATCGGAGTGAAGATGCACGCGAGAGGCGGCTGGAACTTGAACGTAGTCGCTCAGACGACGAGCGAAAGCTCACAGAATTGATGCGCGCTATTATCGCTGGTCAAAGGCGCAACCCGGAACTTCTCGTGAATGCGGTGAACCGCAGTCCTGAAACGCTGCTGAGCGCTATCGCTCTGAATCCCGGAATGCTGTTCTTTTCCATCACGAAGTTTCCTGATCCTGTAAAGCGGTTCCTCTCGCTGGATTCTAAAGCTTGTGATCACTTAGATGCACTCGTACAAAAACACAAGGGGGTGCAGCTTCTGTGGAAGCCTCCTGGTGTTGGCGCTAGTGCCCACGATAGCTTTTTGCCGGTCGGAAAGCTGAGGAGGCTATCGCTAGCCGCAGAGGAGTTGGCGTTAGCACTGCCCTCTGGAGATTCCATGGACCGGGAAGCGTTGCTATTGCTTGAGTGGTTTACGTCGCACCTGAACGATTTGACGGATCTCTTGCTTGAGCATCCGAAGCCACTGCAAATGTTATTTGCGAAGATGCACCAGCGCGGCGACGTATCCGCATTCTATCAGTTAATGCTGCTCCTTCAGCAGACTGCAGGAGTGCAGAATTTCATTTCGCGTGCATCCGTGGCGACTCTCGATCGACTCGCTCTAGAAGACCAGGCTGCCGTCTTGGCCATTCTCCGAGAGATTTTCCAGTGTCGTGAAAACCGCAATGAAAATAGTGGTGATAGTACTCAGCCTCATCCTAACCGTGACTTACTTCACGAGTTACAAGCGTCACCACACCTTGCGGCATGTCTAAGTGCCATGGATCCGAATGTGCTGCAGGAAGTCTTTTTGGGAAACATCGACGTGTGGGCACCTTTCTTTGTGGACATGGTGGCTTCCAACGATACACTACTGCGTCAAAGTATCGTGCAGCGGGTACGTAAACTAGCTCTCTTCATGGCTTGGTCGGTAGCTAACAGCTTCCAACTATTTTACTATTTTCATCTGCTCAGACTAATCATGCTGAAGGTGGAGACACGCTGTTACGACTGCTGACAGCGGTCATTGATGGCACTACTGCGGTGCTGGACCTTGCAGCTTTGGATAGGGCCCTTTGCGCCTCGGACGTGGAGCAGACAAAACAACGTGAGGCTAGTGCACGCCGAAAAGAGCATCAATGTATCTACCTCCGAGGTCGCTCCACCGTGTTTCGGGCCGTGGTGTCACCACAGATCGCTGCTGTGGGGTACAATCCACGGCGCTTCTTGTCGGGCCAGGCAGCATTGGCTGTGACTAGCGTCGCCAGCTCTATGGTGACTGCCAGTTCTGCTAAAGACGGAGCCAACAAAGACAATAAAGGAGGTCGGACACTGCTGCGTCCGCGGGCGGTGAAAAAAGCTGCTCCGTCAGCACTAACGACAAACAGGAAGCGCCAAACTCGAAGTGGAGACGCTGGTGGCTATCAGGTTGCATCAACTTCTGGTGGAGATAGCAGCACAAGCGAGAAGATTCTGTTCGCTAGAGGTGGTGAAGTGCCCACGATGTGGCAGATGTATCTACGCGCTCACGCTACTCTTCTTTCTAGAGAAGACCCTGACGGAATTCAGGAAGTACTGCCAGCTCTATCCAAGCCACGAGTGAAAGCAGTGATCTTGGATATTTGGCTCGAGTTCCTTAAGGTAGACCACCTGCAATTGGAGACTACGAGCCTCTGGTCTGTTGCACCGTTCGTATGCGACTACTTGGTTGCGCGCTACAACGCATCTGCAGCGGTAGGTGCTCGGCTCGAGAACCTACTGAATGGGCTACTTACATTTCAAGATGACTCGCGCGTGGCTTTCTTCGCCTCAGTATGCGGATTAGGAGACGTGAAGACTTCAGACGCGTATGAACCTGGTCCACCATGCTACGACGTGTTCCTGTACTACCTGCATGCACTTGCTCATCTGTTCTACGGGCAGATGAAGATCTTCCAGTCAGGCAAACGCTTGGATGAAACACCGAGCGGGAGCTGCCCGATCGATATCCACCACGCGATGGCGGTCACTAACGCGCTGTTTACCTTCTCGCTGACGGAATCGGCAATTCGAGCGTTGCGAGCAGAAATTGAAGGGTTACCACGCATTAAAGCGTCAGGTACAGTAGGAATGACTGATGTGCCTGTCGCGGATACTGCTGGTGAAGCGAGCGGAGAAAACGCCATCATCTTTATCGATGACAATGGCGAGAGCACTTGTTTCGTTGAGCTTGACGACGTCATGAACACATTTTTGAAGCAGTGGACACTAAAGACCCACCAGACTGAGGAGGTGAGCGAGGCAAATCTCTTGCGCGACTATGATTTAGTCGTCCTACTAACTTTTCTCTGCAATTGTCATCCATAGCGCTATCGGCAGGCCTTCGCAGCGAACGATTTGGGTGGCGACCGGATAGGAATGGACGAGTTCACCAAAATTGTGACTGGGGTCACTGCAGGGCGTATTTCACCGCGTGAGTGTCGCCTGGTGTTTGCTGATGCTGGCCAGGAGTTCATGAACCTGGAGATGTTGTTACGGGTGACCCGTGCGTATCAGCTCCGCTCCTTTGATACGCATCTACCTGAAGTTAACCTGGACGAGCGCGACGTGCAGGACCTGCGACTATCAGTCGGAAGAGCGAACGTCGCGTCCACACAGCGAGAGGTAGAAGACCTAGCGCGCTACTGGCGTAGTGTGCGTTTCGACGTGGTGCATCAACTAGAAGCCGCTCACCAGAAGAAGACCACGAAGTCTATCCTCATGAAGCAGAGCGCGCTGATCGAAAAGCTGGTGGCGAATACTCCTCCGCTGCACCAACAACTACAGGTTCAGCAACCATACGCCAAGCGCCAAGCTACAAGCTCGGCACACACTGCAGCCTTGCAGGAGAAACTGGATCGCGTGTGGCACGAAGTACGCACTTGTGTCAAGATGCTGCATCGCGCCAAACTCACGCAGCACTACCTCAGCGGGCTGTTCATTCGTTCCAACATGCTTCGATGGATACGCCAAGCTCGCAACCGCGCACATGAAGAGGAAGAGCGGAGCCGTTCTCGCCTCTCGACTCCTTTATTGCCATCCAGACCAGGAACCTCGAAGGCAGGCTCCACCCAAAGCATCACCTTGCAACTGTAGACGAACATTGTAGCCATCTAACAGAAACGATCTTTCGGTGTTCGACTGTGTCTCTTCGCGGGCAATCGGCGATAGTGACAATGCAGGTGAACAACGGCGATGCCGTTCACATCCAGCTGCAAGCAAATAATATCGAGACTGAGCGCGTTCGAGGCATTCAGAGTGGCGAGTTGTTCGTTCGTCTCAATGGGCTCGAGCTTTGTGGGCCTCAAGGGACTCTTTGTGGGGCCAAACCTTTTTTGCAGAAGTTGCTGCATCTACAGGACGACAATGCTGCAGCTGTGCAACGGCTTGTGCAGCCGAGTGAAGCCAAACTAACCTTCAGTCGCAACTTGCGACGGCAGACTCGGCAGCGAAGATGCTCAGTGCAAAAGCGCTGGGAGGCTGTACGACAGATGGTGGAGGTGTATGACGCTGGGAGTTTGAGTGCGATGGCGAATCACTTCTCGTCTGAGGTGAATCCCGCAGCGAGGGCGCTGGAACGATACTTACAGCAGTTCCAGAGGCTGGAGCAGACTTACAAGCAGCACGCGACAAGTAACATTCTACACCTCTACGCGCTGCTTGAAGCTGAAAGTCAGTATATCACGGCGTGGAGCAAACGCGAGGAGGCCAAGTGCCGAGACCAGCGTGCCCTCACTAAATTGCTGTACCAGTTCAAGTACGTATCGGATACTGTCGTCTAATGGTGGTGTTTGTGGGGCTAAGAGCTGTTTGTTGGTAGTTCGTTTGCTTTGCAGCTTGAGAGTGAGACTTCAGGGCAAGTGCGCATGTGGAGACTGCCGCCCACTGATGCACAGCGGATACGCTGTGTCAAGGCGGCAACGGAGAACATCAATAAGCGATTCTTTTCGCCTTCATCTGGTTCACTGGAAGTTCTTGAAGTCTACAAAGTTGAGAACCGCGTACTATTGAATAACTTCCAGAGGTTTACCCGTTCGCTGGCTCAAACCACCACGGACATCAAGATCAAAGGGCTCTTTTGTAGCGTCCCAGCCGAAAGCGTCGAACGCTGCGTTGTGTACGGGATGAACCATGTACCAAACGGGGAGAGTGGAGAACCACGTTTCTTGGACCTGCATGGTGGAGAAGTGAAGATCTTCAATCGCTCCGTGTACGTGATAATATTTTACTCAGGTGACGGTCTTACTTACTATACGGTCTACAATGTGCAGGCTACTGCAGGGCCATGAAGATGCACCCGGGACAAACATGGCATTTCGAGCGCGTTCAAAAGTGACGAACGGTACCCCACTACGTTTCCCACGACGATTCAGCAGGTATAGCACATTGGAGGAAATGTGTGCATCGATGACAGCCCCCACTACTCTGTTGGAAGACAAATCACCACCGGTGCAGTACCTTGGGTTGTGCCGAGTCGCCATGGGCAAGACTCTTCGAGCAAAGGATAACACCAGCGCGATCTTTCCCAAAGACCCGAGTGTCGGTGCGCTTCTTTTCCCTCATGAGGTATGGTGGTTGCCTCGCATACAATTGCTTCGTCAGGCAGAAACTCACTCTTTGACATGCTCACGAACAGGAAGAATATTTAGTGCGACACCCGGATGCTGTCGTGCCCGAGTTCATAATTCAATTCCGCGTTACCACTCCATCTACCCCACTCTCAGTGGACTTTTCGAAGGACACCATTATCCCCGTGTCACTGGCTTGTTCAGCGCCAAGTCTTGCGTCCAACGCCTTCCAGGATTTCATCTATAGCGCGGCCTTCGACAGCACCGCCTCATCAATATCAGCATTCCCACTAGCACTACCAGCCTCTGATCGACAAGGCAGCTTCCTCGCGCCAAATGACCCCTCAGCCAGTTCAAGCCCGACCTCTCCAGCTTCACAACAACAAACGGATAAGAAACCCGACGAGCAGCACCAAATATCACCTGAGACCGTCCTGGCAAACTGTGCACGACAGAAAGCTCAGCTGCGTGAGGACTTGCAGCGACTCGAGAACATCTTTTGGTCCCGTGCACGTGAAGTTTGGGAAGAAGAAGGAATACGAAGTGGCGTCAAGCTCCAACATGACAATCAGCCCCACAGCTCACACAAACAAGTGGAGGCAAGAACTGAACAGCTCCGTGGCGAATTGGACATGCTACATCAAAAACGTGATGGGTTATCGCTTGAACCCGCATCAAAGGCACGTCTCAAAGCCCCACCACCAAACGTCCATCGACGTCGATGAACCATTAACCAACCAAGGTCTACCCTATTATTCAGTTGTTCGTCTTCAGTATTACTTCTTGTGGTGAGCCGACAACCTCCATCTTCTTATTCACGCGAGAAACTCAACGATATACTGCTGTACGTCGGTCTCGCCCGGGTTCTGGAAGGCGTGAATTTGACGTTCATCTTCGGTCACTTCAACGCACCGAAACTCGCACGCCGCGAAGAACGTAACGGGTCCTGATGGCTGCAACGTTGCATCCAGCCCTCGGGTTTCACACGCCGTGCGGTTGAAGAACACGTACGGGTGCAAATGCTCGTGCAGTTCACAGCTCGTACGGGGCGGCACACGGAAGTCCCAGAGGTTCAGGTGCTGGCTCGAGAGCAGCAGGCGCGACCCAATGCGCCCGGGCACGTTGCTTACGCGCGGGGCTGGCGCGTCCGGCTGCTTGAAGACCGTGAGAGCCACAAAGCCGCCAAGCTGTTGCTGCTCCAGGACACTCGCCCAACACTCTTCAATATCGACGGGAGCCCTGTCATCGACCCAGAGACGCAACGTTTCGAGCTGGTCAGGGCTGGGCGCAGCCGCCAGCGGCAGCAGCAGGCGTCCTGCTGGTCGTAACGCAGCACCAAGTTGACACGACAGCCGGCGATCCTCGGCCAGCAGATCGGAGACTTTGTGGCTGGAGCTGAGAGAAGGAGATCCCAGCAGCCACATGGCGAAGCGAGGCGTCAGGAACACCTCTCGCGGATGCAGCAGCCCCGAGGACGCCATGGAGAACGCCGAAGAGGTCTTTTACCACGAAACGTCCGACATTTTTTGATGGAGTTCTACATTTAAAACCTTCAATAAATTATGTTTTGGATTATACAAAGGCATAGAGAATGTAGGTTTGGTCGGCTGAATATTGATAAAACCTGGTTACTTGATTGTTTATATTGTGTTATATTTTGCTTCCAGCTACTGTACTTGGTAGCTGAACGGCATCTGGTGAATTGTAGCCATTTGGCTTTTTGTGATTATCTTGGAGCTTTTTGGTTGAAGTGATATAATACTGAGTCAGGCTGTGGCCTTTCCAATGCTTTTCCACTCACGTCAGAGGCCTGTGCGACCGGCAGGAATGGAACGACGCGACTTCTCTCTAGTCAGGGAAAGCAACTGATTGACGATCGTTGCGGTCGCGGAGGTCAAGTGGCGCCAGGGCCCAAGCCAGGAATCGCCCGCTTGCCCCGATTTTCCACCTCGTCTGGTAAACCGACTTCGATGCTAAGGAAGCGATAGGTGGCGTCAGACTTTACGACCTCGCCGATCGTAAAAAGAGACTGTCCGAGTTGCAGTGGCTCTGATACTGCAGAGGTGTGGTATTATTGTTTGTATCCCCTCTAACACTAGCGCACACCGAGATGAAGGTTGTGTTACAAGTTGTCGACACCGAAAATACAGAGAGCGCAGCACTAACGATATGGTGTTCGAGGGCCACAATAGATAGTCACACATGGCACAGACGCTTGCTTAGACCTCAGGGGTTAAGTCGTGGCGTGACTGTCGAAATTCCTCCCGGTTTTCACTCGTTACTAGCTGCCCCCCAGCGCAGCCGGAGACGCGCACCTCGTTCGGAGGAGTGCGCGGTGGTCTTTGCTTGGTGTGATCACAGCCGGCGCCATCGTAACGCGACTTTGTGGAGTCAAAGGATCCACTCGATGGCAGCTGGGCAACGACTGGAAACGAGACGAGCCCCTGGCACCACGTGTCGACGAGAATGCTATGCACAACTCGTAAAGGATCGACGAGGCGTCAATGGATAGACGAGTGCCGGATCGGCACGCACCGATTTGGGCAGGCCCCCACGCGAGCTTTTGGCCGCAATCTAATCGACTCTGGTGGTGCCGTCCACGTATCAACATGGTGGTGATCCGCTTCAACTATTGTGAGTCAAGTGGCTCTGAGATCCCATCGAGATGGTGGCGGTGGGATGCGCACGTGGTTGCCTCGTCCTCGGGGTCTGCTCTATCCGGCCTAATGGCACGCAAGGGGGGAAGATCGGACACCATTTCACTACATGTAGCGCCTACGTATTATTAGCGACTTCAATCGGGGCCCACCAAAAGCTGTATGCTTTTCAGCGGTTCAATCGGCGGGTGGGCCCCGCAATTGCTGGTGCCAGGTGTGTGTGTAGAGTTTGTGCCAGGTGTTCCCGTCCTCGATTCAACTCGAGGACGAGTGCCCGTAATAACTTGATTCTACTGACAAATGGCACCATTCAAACTAAAATGCAGTTGGATGCGCGGGAACTTTCCACGGGGTCTTTTTGAAATACGTTGCGCAGCCCAACGCATTAACGTGTATATTGCCAGCGAGGGCTGTGGCCCACGCTCGCACGGCACTATCTTGAGGCATGCTCACAGCTTATTTTTGAAGAGTTCCAGGTAACCCTTACATTTACGCGATCTCCAACTTGAAAATGGGGGTGGAGCGCACCGGTAAAGTGGAGCGGGACCGCTGCGCTCACAACCCCGACATTCCCACGATATTTTTGTAGGCACCGTTTAATGCCTCTCGAATGTAAGGCTGACTGGTATTATTATACATGACCACAATAGCTTGCTGCTTCTCCATCGAGAGTCTCGCGTGGCGCTGCTGGTCTCTGCCAACGCCAGGTGGTTCACCCCTCGCTGCAATTGCGTGCGGCAATCATGCGAACAGCTGCACGTCAGTTTGCAATTCTCCCCGTCGACCATCTGCCGAGCGAAAAGCCGACGGCAGCAGACTCACCCACCCACCACACCTCAGTCCGTCCGCCAACAGGCCCGCACCGAGTCCTGTACCTTCACCTCGTCCCATTCAACAGAGCTCAGTTCCACTTCCTCTCCCTTCGACTCACTCCCGAAAATGATGGCAAACACCAACTCGACTTCCTCGTCTCACTACAACCAGCTTCCTCGAAGCATGAGCGGCTCGAAGCGCGAGGCTGAGCCCATGACTGTGGCCACCAACGGTGAACCCCCAGCCAAGCGCCAGTACTACGGCAAGTGCCAGTACAAGACTGGCAAGTGCTTCAACGAACGCACCCTCAAGCGCAATGGCGATGCACACTCTCTGTGCGAAGAGCACCGCATCAAGCAAAACTTGATCCAGCGCCGCAGCGATCGCAAGTATCAGACGGTTCACGCTATCCGTCGTCGCGAGCGCTCACAGCGTCGCGCGGTCCTCAAGAAGCAGGTCTCAATGGCTGTGGCCCAGCAGCTTTTCTACGAACACCAGCAACAGAAAACACTCGGCATCCCGCTGCCGCAGCACCACCCGCTGCACCTGCTCACCACCAACGCCAACGGTGGCGCGACCCCGACTCCGGGTGCGTCTGGTCTCGCGCCGCCCATTCAGGTCCCGCAGCCCTCCTCATCTTACATTATGGACGCTCAGAACGGCATTGCATCGCCTCTGGTGCTGTCGTTCCAGCCCCAGAGCGGCCGCGTTGAGGCCGCCACCAAAATTGGCGCTGCGTCGGCTGCCACTGCGAGCGTCAAAGACGAGTCGACCCCGACGGGCATTGATGACTTTACGCCGGACTCCTTCCTCAACATTCCTATGGCGGCGGGCGCACACAGCATGCCTGCTCTGAGAGATGACGAGATCGAGGAGAGCAGCAGCATGGGCGACAACTTCGGCTACATGCCCATTGTGTCGTGTTCGGGCGACAAGGAGACGTGGAGCGACGACGACATCGAGTTCCTGCAGACAATTCTGCTGGCCTAAGAGAACCTCCACACCTACCGAGTTGTTCGACTGTCGCTATACCATTTATAAGAGCGCCAAAGGAAGACTCTTTACCATTTGTACGCAAAACAATAAAAAGCACTACCCTTACCGTAAATCACCCTCGTTCTCTTCCATGCAAGGCCGCATTTTCAAGCGCCGACCGCGAAGTTGCAGCCTCCTCGTGCTGCAACATGAAATCCACGCTTGTCCATTCACTGTTTGCAGATGTTTTAGTCGTCAGCGTTGGTACGCGCGGACTCTCACCTGCCCCTCTGTGGATATCCCGCCACGACAACACGTAGCACCGCAATCTCAGATTGACATTTGACACGAAAAGCTTGGCGTCGTATGTAATCCCCTCCGAAAGAACGCAAGCGTACTACTCGAAAGTTTACGAAGAACGGCCACGCTCACGATATTAGGAAGGTCGACGGCGCAGTGTCCTACGACCCAAGCAGGATGCATCGAAGCTATGTTATCCGTAAAATGCGATCGGAGACGTACTACACTACTCGACGATTAACGATAGTGGATTTTGGTGGTAGACTCCCGCCAATGGCTCACATCGAGTGCGACTTCCACATCGGCCATCCTGATACAGGAGGCCTCCTGTCCTCGGAATCGCACTAATGCGATCCGATTGGCTTTCCTATTGAATTCGAATCGGCACTAACACTCGGCGTGTATCTTTGACGATGGAGGTGCCGTCTGTCGTGTTGACGCAAAATCAACCACTGCGCCAGCTTTTCTGCTGCGGAGTCCAATCCGTCACGCGCGAAATGCTTCGTCAACACCTTGGCACCCTTGTCAGACAGCGAGCAAATATTCGACGTTCGGTTCAGTGCTACTATCGACAACTCCATCGGGTCAGGCGTTGGGATCGCTTGTTAGTGACGCAAAGGCGGCGCCAGTCGGAAGGCATCCGGCTTCCAACACCGCCTGACCAAGCAGTCAACGCGGTCTCAGCTTCGGCCGGTCTCACGTGAGTAGCACTATATGCGATTGCTGCATGACATGGTGCCTCGGGCGGCTAATGCGAACGCGTCTTTCAGCGCGTAGTGGTTGGCATACAAACAGCAAATATACAATTATAGAGGTGCATACAACTTCAACTTGCATCTTTATATCGAATATCACAAGTGCTGCTGCACCTCGCCTCGCAAGAGCTCCCCTCACACCATTTGCCTGGGCAAAGGGCACTTCAAGCGATGCCCTTCCTGTATGGCAGTGAGAGCGCAGCTGGGCGGGATATCATTCAGCGGCTAGCCTGGTTCGCGGCACATTGCGCACGTGTCGCGGGCTGAAGTCGTCAATTGAGCATCCGTTGTGCGGCCTTTCGGGCGGCAACCTGAGTTACGCGGGCTGATTGCTGCCGCGTGCAATAGCGTGGGTCTCACCGTGAACAAGGCTCTGTTCGTTGCAGCTCGGATCTCCGTATATCGCACTCGGGCGACAAGCAACCTTGACACGCCAGTATCAGGCGACGCTTCAGCCTTTCGTCACGTTCTCGCGGCGTTCGCAAAGACGCACAAGTTAAACAGAGGAGTCCACGCAGGCATACAGGCATGCATGCACTTGCACCACCAGCGCCGCCTCCATCGACGTCGGAATACCAGAGCTAGGAGGGCATCTGTGCGCTCGTCGACGAATGGGGCCGATTAACGAACTTTAGCGCCCAAACTCCGTTCGAGCTGAAGCAAGCTGATTGCCATTTCGGTGGATCTACTAACGGTGATGACTGGCTGCCACAAGAGCGGGCGGACTTTCGACGACACGAGTCTCGCATGATGAATGCTGTCTCCTGAATATTTCCCCGTATTATGTTTACGAGGTAGTTACAACAGGATCGCCGTTGACCTCGCCACTTCAACTTCAACCGTTATTTATTGATGAAGGTTTTCACTAAGACGCGCGTTGATGAGGCTCGCCACCGGCCAGGCATTTCCTGCGGCTGTATTAGTATGGTGCTGCAGACCAAGCGCTCGCTATCAGCGCATCCGCGTGTACTCATCCTGCCTGCACGCCGCCATACATCCCGCTCAAAGTGGCCCCCACGCGAGTGGCTTCTGCATTGCACAGGCAGTCGTGGCGCCATCGAAGCCGTTGAGCGCCAAACCGACTATATGGCTTTGGTGTCCACAATGCTCGACGGTCAGGCGTAGTGTTCGGAGGCTTCGCGCCTTGATATGCTGATCCCCTTCTGGGGATACGGTACAAACGCTTCGCTTCGAGCCAAGCAAGATCGCGCGAGGAGCGACCGAGCCTTTGGATCTTGCTCCTCCTCCTCGCGATGCTTGCTCCCGTCTACAGGGGCAGCATGTCTACTGCTGCGGCGCCCAATCTCGGTCCGACCGCAGTCTCATTCTCCCATTTGCTCCCCCGGCAATACCTGCAACTCAACTTCCACCACCCACTCGCCAACATGGGCATCCACGCGCAGTACCAGCACCACCAGCGGCTCCACAGCCTCAAGCTTACGGCTACTATCCTCACCCACTTGGCCACACACACTCCGACCAACCCTGGACGACACAACGTCAAGCCCACACGGCTACCCGGCATCCGATCGTTGTTCACTATCAACACAGCGCACTCTATTGTCACCACCCTGCCACCGCTGCAGTGCGCCATGGGCCTCGTGAACCTTGGCGCTCCCCTCACTGCGCAGTCTCCTGTCGGTTCCCCCACCAAAGCTGCAGTCGGTTCTCCGACCAGCCCCGGGATGACGCCTGTCAGTCCAACGTGCCAAGTCGACAGCGCACCTTTCCCGCTCTCCATCAGCCCGAAGACGCGCCGTCCGCTGTCACTGCACGACTTGCTGTCCGCCGAGACTTCGCCTGAGCCCTCCACCCAACGCAGCAATAACGCCCATCACCGCCGCCAATGCGGCATCACCGACTGCCACAAGTACGCGCTCACGGGCGGGTTCTGCATCCGCCATGGGGGCGGCAAGCGTTGCAACTTCGAGGGCTGTCAGACGGTGGCGCAGAGCGGCGGGCTTTGCAAAGCCCATGGAGGCGGCAGCAAGTGCAAAGTGGCTGGCTGTGGCAGCGTCGCTCGTCGCAAGGGCTTCTGTATGACTCACGGCGGCCGCCAGCAGTGCAAAGTTGACGGCTGCTGCAAGTGCGCACACGGCGGCGGCTTCTGTATCTCGCAC
>JAHWLE010000374.1:0-24832 GCA_024679135.1 Phytophthora foliorum | reverse complement strand
GCCAGATGACGGCCTCGTGGGTGCGCGCCAGAGCCGCCAAGGCCCGTGACGAGCAGCGCCCCGGAGACGTCGAGACCTGCTCCTTCTACGAGGACTACGACGCCAGGAAGAGCGACGACACGGTGCTGCCCCCCGGCGTGTACTCGGTGGACGACCTCAAGGACTTGGGCGGGAAGAAAGGCTGGTGCCCCTATTTTTTGACGCGGTATGTCGTCACGTTCGCCGACGTGGTGGTGTACAACTACCAGTACATGCTGGACCCCAAGGTGAGCCAGCTCGTGTCCAGGAGCTTCGAGAAGGAGAGCATCGTGGTCTTTGACGAGGCACACAATATCGACAATGTGTGCATTGAAGCGCTGAGCGTGGACCTGGATCGACGCTCGCTGGACAGAGCGTCGAGGAACTTGACGACGCTGTCGTCGCAGGTGAGCAAGCTCAAGCAGGCGGATAAGGCCAGGCTGGACGCAGAGTACCGGCGACTGGTGGAAGGCCTGCGCTCGAGTGACGCAGTGGTGGCTCCGACGTACACGGACCCGGCGTCGAACCGCGCGATTGACACAAGCAACGATATTATGATCGCAAACCCCGTGCTGCCAGATGATGTGCTGGATGAAGCGATCCCTGGGAACATTCGACGTGCAGAGCACTTTGTGGCGTTCATGCGCCGGTTAATTGAATACTTGCGTCAGCGGATCCGAGTGCGGCAGGTAGAATCAGAGACGCCGCAGGCCTTCCTTCATCATCTGCACCAAGCTATCAGTATGGAGATCAAGCCGATGAAATTTTGCTACACGCGACTGAACTCGCTGCTGCGCACGCTGGAAGTGACAAATTTGGAGGAGTATAACTCGCTGGCGGATGTGGCAGACTTCGCGACGCTCGTGGCCACTTATGCGGATGGATTCATGCTGATTATTGAGCCGTTTGACAGCGCGTCGGGTGTGCACGACCCCGTGCTACAGCTTTCATGCCTGGATGCGTCACTGGCCATTCGACCGGTGTTTGAACGCTTCTCTAGCGTTATTATCACTTCCGGAACGCTGTCTCCGATTGATCTGTACCCTCGCCTGCTGAATTTCAACCCCGTGATTCGCGAATCACTGCCCATGTCCGTCTATCGCTCGAGTATTTGCCCGTTGGTTATCACGCGCGGTAGCGACCAGATGCCTGTGAGTACCAAATTCGACCTGCGTGACGATCTGTCGGTTGTGCGCAACTACGGCACGCTTCTGCTGGAGATGGCGGCATGCACTCCTGATGGCATGGTTTGCTTCTTCCCATCGTATCTTTACATGGAGAAGATTATTGGTCAGTGGGATTCGCTCGGCGTGCTCAAGCGCGTGCTCACCAGCAAGCTGCTTTTTATTGAGACCAAGGACATCGTGGAGACAACGCTCGCGCTCGACAACTACAAGAAGGCCTGTGACTGTGGTCGAGGTGCCATCTTCTTCTCCGTTGCGCGTGGAAAGGTGGCCGAAGGAATCGATTTCGACCGTCACTACGGGCGTGCAGTGATACTTTTCGGCATCCCGTTCCAGTATACGCTGTCGAACACGCTGCGCGCGCGGCTTGAGTACCTCCGTTACACGCACCAGATCCGCGAAGGCGACTTCCTCACGTTCGACGCGCTGCGTCAAGCCGCCCAGTGCGCCGGTCGCGTTCTTCGGAGCAAGACTGACTACGGCCTTGTCATCTTCGCCGATTCGCGCTACAACCGAGCTGACAAGCGCACCAAGCTGCCGCCGTGGATCACGCAGTTCCTGGTGGACTCGCACCTGAACCTGTCAGTGGATATGGCCGTGTTCATGGCCAAGAAGTACTTGTCGTTGATGGCGCAGCCCGTGGACGAGTCCACCAGCGTCAACTCCATCCTGCTAGACGCCGACGGAGTGGCCAATTGGCTCGGCAAGCACCCCAAGGAAGACGAACCAATGCAGTAAAACCACAACCAGTCAAACCTAGCACTCACCAAACAAACACTAAAACCAGGAAACAAACTCTCAGGTGTGGGTTATAGAACTCTCCATTCTGGATTAGCCGCCGCTTCCAAAGCAAAGGTGGGCTGCATCCCTAGCCAGCTAAACAGCTCACAAGCAGCTTAGTTGCGGGGGGCGTCCAGCACGATGCCCTCGTACTTGGTCTGGAACCAGTTAATGGCGTCGTCCTTGGACAGACGGTGCGGGTGGCCCACACGCGACTGCTGCATCTTGCGGCGAGCCACACGGGCGCCCGGGCGCTTGAGCACGACGAAGAAGTCCATGCCGTAAATGCCCGTGGACGGGTCGTACTTGATGCCCAGGTCAATGTGCTCCTGGATACCGAAGCCGAAGTTGCCCGTCTCGGAAAAGTTCTTGCGCAGCAGCTCGTACTCCTTCACCTTAAGACCGCGGTCCAGGATCTCACCGGCGAGCTCGCCACGGATGGTCACGTGGCACGAGATCTTCTCGTTACGACGGATGCCGAACGAACGGACCGTGTAGCGGGCTGCATAAGACAAAAAAACACAAAAAGTCAGCTTATCCTGTCCCTTAAGCTGTCTCCGTCCCCACAAGAGATTTAAAAAAATCTCTTATGCAAAAAACTCCCGTCGCGAGCACGCGCCTCTGCCATCGGTTCCGACGGACCAAAGGACTGGACACCAACCTCCGAGATCGTTGATGTGTGCGTGTCGCTGGGTACAGAGTCTTCGGAGCCTCTTTCGAAGCCCGTTGTACTCAAAACGAGCGCGATCGGGGATGAACCAGAGACTGCTTAAGACCGCTTAAGCAGTCCCCGACACCCGGAAAGGCCGTCGGATTTTAAACCGTCCCTCCAGGAGGTGGGCGGCCCGGGTAAGTAGCCCGTTAAGGCGTTATTTTTTTTGCTTTTTAGGTAAAAAGCTTACCCTTCGAGTACACCGGCTTCTGGCCAGTCAGCTGCTCGAGCACACGGGCCGCGCGGGTCAGCTTATCGCCCGACTCGCCAACGCAGCAGTTGATCACGAGCTTGTCGACGTGAATGTCGCGCATAACATTGTTGCTCTTGTCGCCGGCCTGTGATTTTTGATGAGGTAAACACTGGGTCAGTAAGGGGGGCTTTTTTCTTGGGTTTTATTAGACGCACCATCTTCGCTTGTTGTTTGGAGCTTTTGGAGAAGTACTGGCGATTCGAGACCGAGACCGGAAGACGATAGACGGAATGACGCTGAAGCAGCACCAACCAATGCGCGCCAGGCAGATCGCAGTAAGGGTTTCACTATGCGGACAAGCTCCACAAGCATAAATCGGTTGTCGTGTGTGGCAGATGTGCGACTCGTGTGGTGGAGCAGCTACACTAAGTACGGTACTATCCTGGTTGAAGTTGCCCGGATGTAGCCATCTCTGAAACAAACATCAATGGTCGAACGATCTCGTCGGTGACGAACGTGTCGATCTTGTCGAATCCCCGCGTGGCTCTGTGGGCTGATTCATTCATTGATCAGAGCGTTCGCGACTCGGTCTTGTCCCTTTCCGGCTGATCGTCTCGTCCGGTCTGACAACATGAAGCTGCAACACACCAGCAGCTTGTTGCGACTGGAGGTGCAATGTACTAGCACCTTCAAGAGGAAGCTCACGGTCATTCGTAACGCTGTCGTCTGCTGCGTTTGCGCGGTGGTCACCAACGGTTGCTGCTACATGGGCAACGTCTTTGCCTTCAAGTCGTCGGTGGACCAATCGCTGCGAGAATTCGTCATGGCACTGTTGGTCTGGATGGGGATTTCCTACGGGATTATTATGATCTTTGCTAATGTACCTTCGCACACGATGCAGTGCTTCCTCGAGTGTTCGAACATTCGCCCGAGTATCTGCTTTTGAACGAAAAAGCTCGTGAAAAAGTTGAGATTGTCAATTGCGCAAGTTGTACACAAACTCGAATAGTTTTACTGGATACGCAGTCTATCTCTTGCCTGTTTGCAGGGGCGTTTGGTGTGGCAATGGCTGAGGTTTGTTTCCGCGCCACAAGGGCAGCATTTGTTGTTTGGTCAACTCGTCGTGGACTAAACTACTCGAGATTTTGGATGTTAAATCTCCACGATCACGACGACAGTCGACAGCAAGAGTATCTTCATCGTTACTATCTCCAACACCCGTGAAGCTGGAGTACGAACTGTGGAAACAACAGATTTTTTTCCTACCACACCGCAGAACTCACCGTCGCATGTATGCCGAGTATATCGCCATCGGTTGTTCCCAATTGATATTCTTCTGGTGACTCGGCCATCCCTTGAACCCCGTGCTCCGCATTGAAGGAGGTAGTATTATACCTTGTCTGAGATTGAGTTCGCAAGGATTCGGTTCAGTCATGCTGGGATTTCAATCCGTAGCGGAAATCTTTGTCGACTATGTATCGTCATGGAGATGGCGGCCAGCATCGAGTTCGACAAAATTGAAACTCTGAGTACTTCTTAGAGCGTTTTTCGTGGCGACAGCTGTCACAGCTGCTGCGCCCGAACAACTCAAGTTTTCCACGAAGCAGAGAATCTGAATTGTTCATGGCATCTTTGGTCTTGTCGACTGTATTGTACGCTTTCTATGTAGTTGCCTACTTCAGTGGATGGTTCAAGAGTTAGTTGGGTGTCCTGCGACTCGACCAAGCGTCTGGATTTGTACGAAAAAGCTCATGAAAGGTGGAACGCTTGGAGGAACGACTTGTTTGTACCGCGCAGCCTCCCATTATCCCGGTTGCTACGAAGAAAAAAATCATTGAGGAGACCTACCGATCGGTGTGATACAGCTCCAAATTCGTCAGTTCCGTCACTCCAGTCAATCGTGCACCCAGCTTTTGGCGTGAATTCTTGTTACAAGTACCGGATGCTATCGTCAAAGTTTGGGCGGAGGGATACGTTCACACGTTATGTGTTCATTCAGAATTCTCAATCAGGAGACAGTTGTGATTTTTCTTTCCCTCATCCGTATTCAATATTTGCAATTGAGTTGCTCCTTGCTACATACTTTTTCACGAAAATGATTTGTCCATGTCGTATGCATCCAAATCAATCGCTATTTCCAGTCAAAAAAAGTCTATTGTTGCGGTAGTAAAAACGATTGCCCTCCACCTGGACTATTCATCGAGTCTGCCATGGCATCTCGTGGCCCAATTCTAGCGAGTGCTCGTGTGGCTCCACTTGCTGCCAGCATCTTTCCAACTTCCGTCTCCCTAGACCAAACAATCCGAGATGCCGCCCTGTCATATCCGACCCTCAACTTCCTCCCACGTCCTGAAGATAAACAGCTTCACCACTACAGCAGTCAACTACGACTTCATCTGCAATGGGCCCCTGCCGCCAAGATGCAGCTTTTGATGCTTCGAAACACACTTATCTGCGTCATCGCTTCAGGGCTCGTGAACGGCTGCTTCTACGCTGGGAACATTTTTTCTCTCAAGTCTTCGACGCAGCAATCGCGTCCTGAATTTCTCATGGCAATGTTAGTCTGGACGATATTGTGCTATGCTACCGTCATGATTATTTCTCACCTGCCTTCGCTGATGACCCAACGCTTCCTCGAAAGTCCACATTACAGACCCAGTCTTTGGTTTTGCACGAAAAAGCTCATGAAAAGGTCGAGTCCATACTTTGCCGTGTCGTTAGTCGGTATGGTCGCTCTCGGTCTGCTCGTCCAGAATACGCCGCTCATGCACCAGTACTTTAAGTACAAACTGCACTTCTACCTCGGTGACTTGTGCAGCCTCGTGTTCACGGCAGGTATTACGCTTGCAGTAAGGCGAATTTACTACGAAGAAACCTACCAAGGGCGTGGCCGACGCAGCGCAGTAAGTGATTTATCTGAGCCCAAAGCCGCAACAACTTCTCCGAGTTTGCCACCTCGTTCTCCACACCAACCCCCAAACTATCGTACGCCAAGTTTCTGGAGAGAGTATTTGGTGAAGTTTCCTGACGCTCTCATGATCGCCTTGGCTGGCGGATTCGTTCATGTGGTGTCCTGGTATCATATTCTAAACCAAGGGACAGCGGTGATCATGGGTTTCACGATGTTTGGCATACTGCTCAAGCTCGCGCTTCAAGAAGCTGCCAGGCACTACATCATTAAAAAGCGTATTCGTAGCATCCGAACAATGTGTGTGCTCGTCGGTGTGCCTACCGTGCTGGTTGATACTCAGACGCGAGTGATTCTGCTGGGTACTCAAACGAATTCCTTTCTAATAGTCGGAACGTTTGCGATGGTAGTCGCGGAGCTGTGTCTACGAGCAACAAAAGCTGCCTTTGTGGTTTGGATGATTCGCCGCCGCGCTAATGCTCTTGAACTGAAATTGCTGGAACGATCCACTGAAAGCGGCAACGCAGAAGCTCAAGCTGCGAATCTATCAGCGCTAAAGCTCGAGTTCGAGTTATGGCGTCGACAAGTTCTCTCGTACCATACAGCGGAGCTGACTGCCGACATGTATGCCGAGTATATCGCCATCGGATGCTCTCAGTCCATCGTGTTCTGGTACGTCGGTCATCCGTTCTATCGAGCACTTCACGTCGAAGCAGGCAGTGGCTTATCCGAGATCGATCTAGCAAGGTGGAGATTTACCCAGGTGGTCATGCTGGGGTTCCAATTCGCCGTTGAAATCCTGGTAGACTATGTGTGTGTCGTGATGGAGATGGCAGCAGGTATTGACTACGACCGAATCGAAAGTCTCAGTACATTCCTGGGAGTACTGTTCATGACGATAGCCGTGCTCAATATCAGCATCTCGAGCGCTGTCTATCTAAGTTGATGCCAAACGCATCCAGAACCGTTGAGTCGAGCTGCTTATCATAAGAAATGTTAAAAATTCAGGGTCAAGCTAATAGCACAAACTAAATCACTTTGTCGTACACATCCAAGTGCGTTTCGTCTATTAGCGGCAAAATTATCCTGTTGCTCACTTGATGAGCAGGAAAATATTGCGTTTAGCTCCTGCAATGTCGTCACGTCCACGCGTTGTGCTTCTTGTAAAGCATCGGGTTGCACCTCTCACGGGCTCATTCACTGGCATCTCCACGGAACACGTCCGAGAAATTTTCACACGAATAGGAGGTGAGATGTACGGAAGCCATCAACGACTGCAGAAGCACGGGTTTAGTGCCGTAAAGATGCAGCTCCTAGTGGTTCGCAACGCTCTTGCTTGCGTCGTTTGTGCCGTGGTCACCAACGCTTGCTACTACGCTGGAAACATTTTCTCTGGTAAACCCTCAACGCTGCAGTCCCATCCTGAGGTTCTCATGGCGACGCTGGTCTGGACTACCATTTCGTATTGTACCATCATGTTGGTCGCCCACTTGCCTTCGTTAATGACTCAGCGCTTCCTCGAGCGTCCGAATTATCGACCTGGTGTTTGGTTTTGCATGAAAAAGCTTTTGAAGGGCTCACGACGATATTTCGCATTTTCGTTGGGAAGCATGCTCTGTCTGGGCTTACTGGTTCAACACACGCCTATCATGGAGGAGTACAAACTTCACTATTATCTCGGGGATCTGTGCAACCTTACTTTCACAGCAGGCATCACTCTCGTGGTGAGACGAATCTACTACAAGGAAACCCAGCAAGGCAGGGATCGGAGCCTCACACTCAAAGAATCTCTGAAAGGAAAACCTAGTACAACGTCATCTCCACGACTGACCGATCGAGCCCGACCTTATCGTGCACCAAGTTTTTGGCGTGAGTACCGCAAGAAACTACCGGATTTTGTCTTTGTGGCGCTAGCAGGCGGGTATGTTCACGTGGTGTCCTCATCTCGAATTCTCGATCATGGAGAAGTCGAGATAATGGCTTTCGCTGCGTCAAGCATCGCTTTCAAACTCGCTATTCAAGAAACTGCGAGATGGTACATCATCAAGAAAGGTGTGCGCAGTATCCAAACCATGTGCGTGCTCGTAGGAGTGCCCACGGTGCTCATTGACACTCAGACTCGAATCATTTTGATGGGCACTCAAACGAATACGTTTCTCGTGGCCGGGACGCTCGGGATGGCGATTGCCGAAGTTTGTCTCCGTGCTGCAAAAGCTGCTTTTATTCTGTGGACAATTCGTAGGCGAGCCATGGCGCTTGAGCACAAACAACAAAAACTTTCGACCGGAACGTTGGGAGCAGGTTCCAGTCCTGCGTTGCCGTCGCCATCGCCACGAAAACTGGAGTTTGATCTCTGGCGACGGCAAGTTTTAGCGTACCATACAGCCGAACTCACCACGGATATGTACGCAGAGTACCTTGCCATCGGTTGCTCACAGTCCATCATGTTTTGGTTCGTGGGTCACCCCATGTACCCGGCGCTGAATTTCAAAACAAACAGCAGTCTAGCGGACGCTGGAGTTGCCAAGTGGCGGCTTGGCAAGGTGGCCATGCTGGGATTTCAGTTTTTCCTGGAAGTCCTGGTCGACTACGTGAGTGTTGTCATTGAGATGGCAATCGGAATCGAGTTCGATCGGATCAAAGGTCTGAGCGCATTTCTTGGTGTTCTCTTCACGGCGATGGCCGTTCTCACCATTAACATCTCGGCGACCATCTACCTCGATGCTTCAGTGCGTGGTTAGAGACTTGTCAAGCGTGACAAGGCCCAACAACAAAGTCTCGAAACTTCCTCAAAACTAAGCAACTTTCTTGAAACGACCGTCGCTTTGGTCGCAGTCTTGGACCATGCCAACGCAACAAGCGGTGCCGAGTTCCCGGCCTCATGACTCCACGGATCAATCGCGACGGCGTGAAATGGTCTGCAACCTGTTGACCCAAATTTTCGTACTGGCTGAGCGAACGCGAGCTGCCAAGTTTTCACGGCCACGGTCCGTACCAAGTGAAGGAGCACAAGATGAAGAGCCAATTTCTCTCATTGAGTTGATCCAGGCGTCGTACAGTGTGTTTGAACGCTTCGGAATCGGTCCACCGGATGATGCCGTCTACCATCGGTACTTGCTGTCGCTCTCCATCAACCCGGAGCGAGATTGGCGCAAGAAGATTTTGAGCTTTGACTTGGGCACACAACCGAAAGTCAAACGCTTGTGTACGGCTCGGGGACACCGCCATGCCGCAGCAGCGGCCCAACTTGATCGTAAAGTGATGAACGAACCCGACCCAGACCTGACCTCAAATTCTACAGGGACCCAAAGACGACAACGGGCAGAAAGCAAACGAAGTCTTGCACCTTCAACGCCATTAAAGAAGTCTGCACTGACGTTCGATCAGGGCCAACGCGATCGTTTTGGTGATATGTTGTCTCTCGATTCCCCGATACAGAGAGTTGGCGACGAGAAGCGAAGACGAGCGTTCTCAGCTGTAGCGGATAATAACAAGAAGCATGCGGTCGGGAGGGTAGTTCCGCTGCCAGATTTGATGCACAGAGTCAATGGGGAACTGGCAAACAACGAAGAGAAAATGCCATCAACTGGGAAGGACTCTGCAAAATGCAGGGAGCGTATCGCTGCAGGTGAACGACAACTCCAAATGCTTTCGACGTCGATTGAGCAGTGGCGAGCAACGCAAGCGGTGAAGCAGCTCGTGACTCAAAACAAATTCCAGCGACTCACGACACCGGTTTGCATCCACGCGTTGTTCCACTGGGTAACGCTGTGTCTGCCTGAGAAGAACAATTTCCACATTACTGAAAGTCCTCGAGCTCTACCGTTGTGTATTCTACGACGAATTGCCGTGGACGTGAAAGTTCTCAGGACATTTGCACAGAAAGTGTGGGTCTGGCAAATGAAGACGTTGCTGAAGGCGTGGCATGAGGATGCCCACAAACGCAAAACTTTTCGCGTGCGTATGATGATCAAGCACCGTGCTGCTGTCCTGGAGACTGCGTTTCAGTGCATTCAACGCTGGCGCTTGTTCACCGAGACGAAAAAGTGCTCTGCCGATCGAGCGCTTTGGATCGCTCAACGTTGCAGTCGGTCAAAGTTGAGAGAATGCTTGCAGCATTGGAGCCACAGGTTTCAAAGCACACAACAGCAACACCGAGCCGTTCGACACCACACGAGTCGAGTCTTTCGTGACGTTTTGAAGTCGTGGCAAAATGTTTTGCAGTCGATGCGAGATGAGAGATGTCGGCACGAAATGGCACGAAAGCGACGGGTTTTCGCTCGGTGGAAGCTTAACAAGGAGCGAAAGCAAACGTCAAGAGCACTGCTTTGTGTGTCTTCCAACCAGCGCAAGTTGCGAGTGCTCACTGCCTCGTGGAACCGACTTCGTGCGAATGTTGTGCAGAACGAGACGTCGAGAACGAGAATGAATTTGTGGGAACAAGCTTCTACTCAACGTCGACGGCGACGATTTCTTCGTCTTTGGAAACGAGTTGTTGACCGTCGGAGAGACTTTCGTGAACGAGAAGAACGCTTTGGTCGCTATCGCCGGCGGCGACACCTCAGCCAGACATTTGCGAATTGGGAGAGTTGGACGGAGAGACAAATGATGCTGGAAAAGTTACTATCTGACGCAATGGAGACTCGTTCCGCTAAGCAGATTTTCTTTTGCTTTAAGAACTGGAAGAGTTACAGCCAGGAAGCCTCACTAATTGACGAGAAGTTGGCCGCTAGCGTTATTCAATTACGACGACAGGGAGTTTGGAATCAATGGCGAAAGCGCACGGGTACGCGAAGCGCGACGCGCTATCTGGATTCTGCGTACTCTTTTCACCTTTTAGCGAAGATATTCACGTGTTGGAAGCAGCATGTAGTGAGGAAATCGGAGTTTCGCGTTGCCTTTGAAGAGTGCCAACAACTACATAAGCTCAGTGTGCTATCACTTCACTGGAAAGTGCTAGTAGCAAATGTGCACTCACAGCAGCAAA
Source organism: Phytophthora foliorum (assembly GCA_024679135.1). Classification (NCBI taxonomy): domain Eukaryota; phylum Oomycota; class Peronosporomycetes; order Peronosporales; family Peronosporaceae; genus Phytophthora; species Phytophthora foliorum. The sequence continues at coordinate 14,050 of JAHWLE010000374.1, read as the reverse complement.
AACGATTTGCAACCGAGAACCTTAGACAGAGGAAGCTACGCGAGGTAAAGCGGGCGTGTTTGTTGGGCTGGCAAAAACATTTTCATGGATTGCGAGATTGTCAACTTCATGGAGAACAACTAAAGTGCTCGGTCAGACGTCAGGGCTTGATTCGCTCAAGCTGGACATTATGGAGACGAGTGTTTTGGATGCAAAGTGTTGCTCGTCTAGCTCATGACCAACTTTTTACCTACAGAATGGCACGCACATTTCGGTTGTGGAAGCACTTCGTTCTTAGCTCAAAGCAGCGCCGCGAGAGAACACTGAAAGTTGTAGAAATGGTAGGTTCTTTCCACCTCCACGCTTGTTTTCGGCAGTGGAAGGAGCTGATCGTCTTCAAACACCGACTTGCGAGGAAATCCGAAATGGTTCGGCAAATGGTCTGCAGACATTCGTGGATGACCTGGAGATACGCACTCAAGTCCAAACGAGGGCAGCACGAAAAACTATCTGCAGTCGCTTCGAGGTGGCAAAGTCGACAGCTCTACGCCAGTTTCCACAGTTGGAAAGCGACCTGGAAAATTCGTAAGCGGCACCGCCACTTGCTTCAATCTACGCTACTGACTTCGCATCAGCGAGTTCTCGAAAGCCATTTCAACGCCTGGAAGAAGAGGTGGCGCGTTGCTGGTGCCCGTGAACATAAAATTCTGGAGATACAAGACAAACTACTGCACTTTAAGGTTAAGCGAGCAATTCGGTGTTGGCATTCACTGCGGCTTGACCAGGACAGACGTAGCCGTCTTTTAGTAAAGTCACTTGCTCTTTGGCGTCAAACGATTCTGAAGAGCGCGTTTCAAGGTTTTCTGGCGTACAAGCAGAAGCGAAAACAGCGGCAGTTGCAGACTCAACTCGCTCGAGCTCGTTACCGAAGACACTCCATGTACATTTGCTTCCTCTTGTGGTCAAAGTGGTGGCAAAGCAGGGAGAAGATGACAGGAAAAATCGATTTAACCAAGCACCACCTCGACAGGCTGAAGATCAAACGTTCGGTTCAACGTCTTAAGGTTAATGCTCAGGCGAGAAAGCGCCTGAGAACGGCACACGTTTGTGTGGTAGCAATGAGCAGCGGTCACGCACAAATCGCAGCGTTTTCACGATGGAAAGCATTCATAACTCAGAAACACAGCAACCGGCGAGAGAACGTGGCTCGGGTGGCCTCGATGAGGAACTTTCGAGCTCGGAAGCGGATTCAGCGATGGAGAGAGCACGTTCAAGTCCGAAAGTTGATGAAGAAGACGTTGAAGCTCGCTGTCACTGCCTCGACGTCTTCGCAATTGCAAGTGCATTTCAAGAACTGGAAGACGTTCGTGGCACAACAAGTTTTCACGCGAGCTTTGAAGAAGAAGGCAGTCGCCTTTCGCTACTTTTTCCTGCTGCCGCTGTTTTTCGGAGCTTGGAAGTCGTTTTTGCTATCGCGAAAGCACAAAGAGGTCCTTTTACTTCGAGCACGCGGGCTGTGGTGTCATCAAAGTGAACATCGAGCGTTCACAGCCTGGGTGCAGTTTGCGGTGAACAAACGACAGACAAAGTGCGCAGTAGCAAAGTGGACGAACCAAGTGGTCTCCAGAAGCTTCGTCTCTTGGAAACGATTCCGATCTCTTGAGAAGAAGCGACAGCGAGACCAAGTTCGTGCAGTGAACTTCTACGAGCGACGAGTTTACCACCGAATACTGAAAAATTGGCAGTCGACTGCGAGGCAGGACTGGTTAACCCGGAAATGCGCTCGAATGTGGCATCAGAACGCTTCGCGACGGGCTTTTGAGCTTTGGACTCGTCACGTTCGCCTCCTTCAGTTCAGCCGCAAGTTGTTGGCCAAGATGCGCAACCAAACATTGGAGTGTGTCTTCACGGCGTGGAAGGAGAGCATCCAGCAGCAGACACAAAAGTTGCAAGGAATTCAAGAACGCTTTGCCTTGTTGTGGAGAAAGGATGCGCGGTCAACGAGCTTTGCTCGTTGGAAACGATATGCTCGTCTTCGTAGCTTAATCAAGAGAAAACTCGGAGGACAGCGTGACGTTCTGCTTCGCGATGTTTTGATGGACTGGAGACGCATTATCGTTTCACGTCAGCGATCAAGACAATGTGAATGGGTCGTAGCTGAAAGAGCAAAGCGCAACCTCATGAAAACATTGTGGGATAAGTGGCGTACGAAAGCGAAAGTTCTCCGGTGTGTCAAAGCTCTACGAGGCAAAGTCACGGAGAACCGAGTTGCGTCTGACCTTCGCCAGCGACTGCGACGCTGGAAACAGTTTACAGTTCTCTCCCTTGCGGTGAAGCAATTCGTGCACCACGGAGAGCTGGAGTTGATGCGTCTAGTGTTCATCGACGGATTTCAACGCTTTACGCGGCTCAAGCGCCAAGAACGAGCCTTGGCGGAGCAGATCGGTAGTGTCCACAAAAATTACCTGAAGGCGTGGCTGGCGAGGAGACTACAGCAGCGCATGTGGGCCATCGCTGCGAGTGAAAACATTCGACAAGCAGGTAGCTCCAAGCGGTTGCTCTTATCTGCGTGGGTCGAGTGGATGAACTTTCACGCTAGAAAACAAACCCAGCAAGCTGCGGTTCGACAGCTTCGTGTGCAAGTTTCTCGTTTGGAAGACGTCGGTAGCTTACTCGACAAAAGCAGACTTTCGTTCATGCTTCGACGCTGGCAGGCGATTCAAACTGCTCGAGTATTTGAGCGTTGGAGCGACGTGACTCGATTTCAGCAACGAGCTCGTCTCCACACGTTGAAAGCGATGGAGTGGTGGCACAAGATGCAAAGCGGACGATACTTCCGTGGTTGGGTGGTATTCTGCCAGCAGCAAAGGAAAAAGCGACGAATTCGAGCGATGAACACGAAATGCAAGCTCAAACGTACGTGGAAGGTGTGGCAAGCGTTCAAAGCTGCATCACTGCGCAAGAAAACCATCAACCGAAAGGCTCGCCAGCTTCATGACAAGAACGTTTATCGGTACTCGCTCGATACTTGGCGAGCTGCTGCAAGCTCGCTTCGCTTGCAACGGGAGCAGATTTTGGAGCTCTACCACTCCTCGCGACTTCGTCTATTAGCTGCACTGCTAGGTGAATGGCGAACGTTTGCAGCAATGGAGAAAACCAAGCGTATGCAAAAGACTGTCGCACGTGTGGTGTACGAAGAGAAAGTCACGAGAAGGAGCTTCACAGAGTGGAAAACTAACGTCGCTGGGATCTGCTACCATCGACGTCAGCTGCAGATTAACACCGAAAGACTTCAAGTGCTGTTACTCTGCTCGTCCTTCCGAGCTTGGAGATCGTGGAGTCTACAGCACAAAACGTTGACAACTGTCATGCAGGTGCTGGCCAACAAATGCGACTCGCGAGCTGCTTCTCAGGTTTTTACAGCTTGGCACTTGCACGCCGAGAAAAACTCCGGACTGCGCCTCAAAGCTTCGTCCTTCTTGCGCTTTCGTCGAATGCAAAAGGGTCTCACTAGACTACGAAGCTTAGTTCAAGAGCAGAAGTACTTGCGAACTATGCGTGAAAAGGCTCAGCTCTTCAGGTCAGTATTGTCGAGCAACCAGCTTCCAGCGGCATGGGGTGTTTGGGTTGCGTTTGTGAAGACAACACGCGAGCGAAAGGAGAAAACGTTGGCAGCAGCTTTATGCTGGAAGAAGGCATTCAAACGCAAGGCCTGGAACGGATTCGTTCTTGTCCACACGGTGAAAAAGGAGACGCGTGACATGATGACTCTCGCTGAGCTTCGGCATCGCAATTGTCGACTACACAAAGCAGTGGCGGCTTGGAGTGCAAATTCCAGAGAGAACCACCACTTTCGTGCTGTGTGCGGGAAACTGCTTACACGTTGGCGAATGCAAACAGCGTACCGATGCTTCTGCGCATTGCGTGACCATGCAGTTGATCGTAAAACTCTTCGAGCAAGTGAATCAATTGTCAGTGCTAAAGTGCGAGCGTCTACGCTGCTTCAGGCTTGGTTTGCGTGGCGAAAGCTCATTCTCATCTCGCGGTCGGGCAAGCGGCGATTGTTGCAACGATATTGGGCTGCTTGGATCCGTTCGCGAGAGTCTCGCAGAATGCTACAAGGGTTTCAAGAACAAATTCAAGCGCGAGTGCTGCGCAGTACACAACGGCGATGCATGGCACTCTGGACGCAGTTTGTTGCAACCCGCAAAATTGAGAAGGCCATGGTGCTCATGTCCACTGCGTTCGCAGATACACAGTTGGTGAAGCGAAGGTGGGTGAGCTGGCTCAAGTTCGTCGTTCAAACTCGCGCGATCAAATCGCAAATGCGAAACGCGCTAGCTCACATGCGTCTGCAGCTTCAGTTCAAAGCTTTTCGAGCTCTACAGGCCTACACATCGCATCGAAAGTGGAAAACCCATGCAACCGCACGCTTGGTAGCGTTCCGATCGCGACAGCTTCTAACACGCAACTTTGTCGAGTGGAGAGCAGCCACCACAGAGCGAATGAGTCAACGTCAGAAGCTGGGTCGCTACCTGAACGTGATGCAACATTCGGTTCAAAAGAGGAGCTTCGGTGCCTGGTACGCATTCATTTCACGACGCAAGTCGCTGCGTGTGAAGATGTCACAAGCGTTGGCAATGCGTACGGAGTTGTGTTCTCGTTTCGTATTCCAGACGTGGAAGTCGGTGGCGGCCAAGGCTCAGAAAAACACGAAAGCACAGGACTTTTCGGCTGCAAAAACCTCCGCACATGCCATCAAGCATTGGAAGCAGTACGTGGTTCTTTGCAGGGTCGAGCAGATGATCGGTGCTAGTGAAGTTCGTCAAATGGAGTCGAGCTTCCTGTCGTGGAGGAAGGCGGTGGCTGCCACACAACAAATTCGAGCATTCCGAGCGAAGTCTGCCAGGAGCCACTGGCTGGAACTCGTTGGGATGGTTTTCAAGTCGTGGAAGCAACGGAGTGAATCACACGCGCATTGTCGGAAGCTGCTAGCTAGTGTTGCAATTGGGAATCATTTGCGCTTCCGCTTCATGCTCTGGCAACGATTCACTGCTCACCGGAAGCGCTTGGCAAATTTGCTGTTGGTGGTAGCAGACCCACCCAGTACTTTGCTTAAACTCAAAGATGCAAACGCAGAGCCTTCAATTAGTGCGATGCAAGGCGAGCTTGGCAGTAGCTCAGAGCTCACAGAGCGGGGAAGCAACCTGGAACTCGAGGCGAGTACAAAGGAGCATCAACTTGTTTCTCTAGGACAGGCACTAGCCAAGAAAGCTCGAGTGCTTCAGCGGTTCGAGGTGACTTGGGACCTTCCTCAAGCCTGGCATCGCTGGCGGCAGATTTTCCACGCGCAGCTCTTCTATCGGATGCGGCGTCTGCAATTTCACGTGATCTGCTGGCAGAAGTTTGCACAGGAGCAGCGCAGGAACCGCTGGATCATGATCAAGTTGACAAACCAGCGGCGAGCAGCTTCAGCGCAATCCATTTTCCGTGCGTGGGCTCAGCTCGTTGCTCGCGTCAAGCAGCTTCAGAAGGACCGTGTGCGTGAGCGCGAATTGTGGGTTTTGGTCGCCACGGAGATGGCGAGACGCGAGCGACGGCAGTTGAAAGCACATTGGCACGCGTGGAAATTCCACGTCGACGAAGCTCGTCACCTTCAGAAAAGCTTGGAGGCGTACCACCGAGCTCGCCTGCTAACGAAGCACTGGCTGGTGTGGCAGCACGACTTCAGACCGATCATGCGCGACGTTCGCCTCGAACGACAGCGTGTCGCGACTCAAATGCGAAATTTTCACTTGCGTCGTGCGCTTCGAAGCCTGCGAAAGTACCAGCAGCGGGCAAAGCGAGCACGGTTAGTGCTGGAATACTTTGGCAATCGACGCTACGATACTTTGCTGCCTGCAGTGCTTTCTCGATGGCGACGGTGGTGCCAGCGTCAAAAGGAAGTCGCCCGTTGTCTTGAAGCAGCTCGAATGCACAGGAGTCAACGCCATTTCACCGCGTGGAAGACGTGGAGGAGCACTCAAAAGTGGCAACGACTTGTAGTGAACAACTTGCAGTCCAAGAGCGTTGACCAGCGTCGACGCGAGGTGTGGATGCGATGGCGGCGATACGTGAAGGCCCGGGTTGTCAAGGATTTATCTCTGCAGAAAGCGGTGATCTTCCACGTGTGCTCGCGACTGCGAAAGCGGTGGCTTCGTCATGCGCAGAGAGCGATTCAAGTCCGAGAACAAGAGGAATCTACACACGTTCAGTTGTGTGGCTTCCGAGGACACCGCGCGGTTAGCCGCTGGAGAGACTACAGTCGAGCTCGCAGGTTGCGTCGCTTGTATCAACGTTTTGTACTCCGGAAGCACGTGCAGCGGTGGCAGTCTGTCGTGAAGCACGCCATGGCCACGCGCTTTGATGAATTCCTACTTCGTTCAAAGGCGAAGAAGATGCTGACCGCGTGGAAACAGATAACTGCCAAGCACCACTACTGGAGACACCTTTGTGCTGCTTTTGTAGGCAAGAAAGAGACTCAGACTGTTCGTCGTGGCTTCCTCCGATGGCAGCAACTCGTGAGCGAGCGGCAGACCAAGCGACTGGCGATTCTACATGCAGAACAGAGCTCGCTGCGACGAGTGTGGTGTTGCTGGAGCCGTGTGATGAAAATTGGTCAGCTTCAGCTCCACAACCAGCTAGAACGGGCTGCTGAACACGAGGCACGCTCGGTACTATGCCAAAGCTTTCGTGTATGGCAAGCTGCTGTCAAGAAGCAGCGGGAGCGCCGCTTTATCCTGCTTTCATGTGTTGTCAAGCTCCAATCCGTAGCCGGTCAACGTGTGCAGGAAGTCATTTTCCGTGCCTGGAAGCGGCTCGTCGAGCGTGAACGTCAGTGCCGACGAGTCCTGATGAAACGTGACTGCAAGGTCGCCAAACGCGTGCTGACATCCTGGTCATTGTGGACTCGCAGCCGTCAGCAGAGACAAGAGCAGCTCGAGAGGGCAGCGAATTACCATTCACAGCGGCTCAGGAGCTCCGTCTTCTTCTACTGGCAGACGTACGCGTTGGCTTGGCAAGACGCAGCCAAGCCGATAGCTCGACGACGACAGACTGCACCCGTGAAAGTCGTAGCTGATCCTCGCAGTACCGACGACTGCGAGGACAGTGACGACTCGGAAGTGGACGTCCGGCGACCAACGAGTCCCGTCATGAAGCGTCTGCGACAGAAAGCCAAGCGAAGAGCGGAAGACGCTGCAGACGCATCGGTGACGCTCCCAGACGCCGTGGAGATCTCCATGGACGTAAAGAAGCGCTTGCTACTGCTTGGCAAGTGGAAACCGCAGTGAAATGCCAAGTCCAAGTTGCTGTCGACTTCAACTTGAAGAGGACCCAACATGGCTACACTCGCGCTGACGATTTTGGTGCTGAGTCAGCGAGCGTGATCGTCGAGATCTTCTTGATCACGAATCGTGTGGTGATCATGATCACGACGCCATTTGCAGACGAACCCTAAGAGGAGGGAGGACAAGTGTGGACGCTTTCGTTCGACAGGTTGGTCTGTGCCGTCCTTTTTGCGAATTTTGCGCTCCGATCGTGTCGGAAGTTCTTCCACGCGTCGCCACTTTGCAATGGCCATTTGAGAGGGGGCGGCTTCTGGTCGTTAACCTGATCCTCGCAGCGCCGACGAAATTCCAGAACCGATTTGCGCGTGGATTTCTCGATCGAACCGCTCGCCAATCCGATTTGCGCGTGGATTTCTCGACATTCGCGCACCAAAAAGGGGATTGGGTTGGAATTGTTTCGCACAGCAAGTCGTGGCGTCGTGGGCGCGGCGGACCAGATGCCACCAGGTGGTTTCCGAGCCAAAAAGTTCAGCGCCAAAACGGAGTGCAACAAGAAGAAGGCAAGTTGCCAAGTTGCCACAGTATCCTAGCAGGTGGTGAAAACCATAATATAGTCGCCCCCAGTAAAGTCGCGCAACTGCCTTTTGCATCGCGCTTTTGCAGGCACCGCAGCGTTTTGCAGTCGTCACGTCGCAACACTTGACTATCGGCTGGATGGCGTAGAGGTCTTTGCGTTCACGGTTTTTAGCGCCAAATCTCCGGTTTGAGCGCTTGCGTATTCATGAGAAATCGCCCCAGCCGGCCATTGCGTCGCAGCGAAGCAGCGAATATCGCACGCAGCAGCGACTGCAAAAGCCTACAATACCAACGCGTGTGTTGCGCTAGAATGCAAAATACCTGTAGTGCAAAGCGATACTGAATTCAAGATGTTTTGCGGGAAGGCGGCGCTGATTGGCCACAGCGCTTCCCCTTATCCTATAGAGCGCCGCCTATCTTGCGCGCTCTCCTCTACCGCTGGCTCTCCCAGTCTGGCAATCGCCCCAAGTAGCAGAGACCGAGGGCACAAGGGAACTCGCGACAGGAACGACTCGCTTCGGAAAGCGAAGGCGAAAAGTGCAAAAGCGACAGGACCCGGACCCCCAGACGCGCAAAAATCGCTTTTTGCGCAAAAAGCCGAGAGACCGGTTAAGGCGCGCTTAAGCAGGCCCCAGGGACAGGATGCGCGTGTATTCGGTGGCGATTGCAGCGCTGAGCGTCGCAGCGGCGCAAACGTCCACGACGACAGTAACGTCCACTTCGTCTGGCAGCGGCGATTCGATTACAACCAGTGCAGGGGCCGTCTCGTGCGTGTTCCGGTACTCGATGCCCACAGCCACAAACCTGCCCAGCGGGTTGTCCACCACAACGTCGCAGACGTCCTCCGGCAGCGGTGTGGACACCAAATCCAGTGACATGTCGGGCAGCGTGGGGGACGGATCGGGGAACACTCCCGGCACGGTGGGCGTCGGATCCGACAGTTCCAGCGCGTCGAGTTCCAATAGTGTGTCCACCTCGGTGGACAGTTCGTCCACCAGCAGCGGATCGTCCTCGTCGACGACGCCCACGTCCACCACGAAGACGCCAACGTCCACCACCAAGACACCGACATCCACCACCAAGACACCGACGTCCACTACTAAAACACCGACGTCCACGACCAAGACGCCGAGTTCCACGACCAAGACGCCAAGTGCCACGACCAGCAGTCCCAGTACGTCCACTTCCAGCGGGTCGTCCAACTCGGCGACCACCAGTCCGACCACCTCGACGACCGACGGATCGGGCGCTCGTCGTCTCATGGGCGAAGCTGGAGACGCCTCCACCGTCTCGACGACCATCGGAACGACTGCAGTGACGACCACAGTGTCGTCGGACGCGTCGGGGTCCGCAGGAACGTCCACGTCCACTTCGGTCACGACGGCGCCGACGTCCACGACGGCCACGCCTTCGTCCACCACGAAAACTCCGTCATCGACCACCAAAACGCCGAGTACCACGACGGCCACGCCAACGTCCACGACCGCTGCTCCGACGACCACCACAGGGTCGTCGTCCACGACGGGCTCGGCGGGAGTCGTAGGCAGCACAAGCGGATCGACGACCATTGAATTCAGCTGCGACTCGACGTTCTACGGCGCGTGGAGCAAGATGGGACTCACGTGCGAAGGCACGGAACTCGATGTGCAGTCCGCGGCGGCGTCCACCGAGTGCCTCATTTACTCGGGAACGTCGTCCGGAACCGAGATTTCCGACCTGTCGACGTGTCTGTCGGTGTGCCGCTTCCCGGCTTGCAACAACGGCACGTGGGACTACTCGGCCCAGGACGGCATCAACTCGGCCGTGTATGCGAACCTCGACTTCATCACGCTCATGCAGTACGCAGGCTCCGAGACGTCGCAGGCTGTGGCGGATGCGGTGCAGCAGCCCTTCTCGAACCTCACGTTCGCCGCGACTACTGAGTGCGGCTACACGAGTGACAACTCGTTCAGCGCCTGTCAGTGTGCTGGCGTGTCGACCACTGCCTCGTCGTCTAGCTCGGCTGGAACGACCGCGTCGTCGTCGAACGCGGCGTACTCAGTACCGGCGAACAAGGGTCTGGAGGACTCAAACCACTGGGCGGATGGTTCGGCCAAAACGACGGTGGACAAGGCTGGTATTGCGTCGACGACCATCGGCAGCAGTGCTGCCACTGTGTCTGTTGTTGCTGGTGGCGTGATGTCGGTGGCGAGTGGTGTCGTGGGGGGTACGTCTGCTGGTGTGGCCTCGGGGGTGTCCGCGGCTGCCAGTGTTGGTATCACCATGGCCGCTGTGGATATCTGCCAATTCTCGATCATGCTCAACCAGATGAACGTGGACGCTCGCCCGCGGTTCATGGAGAACATGGGCAAGAAGATGGCACCTGCTGCTTTCACGTTCCTGCCCTTCGGCAAGAAGAACTCGAGTTCGTCGGATGACTCGAGCAGCCCCGGCTCGGGCTCAACGAGCTTCTCGGGATCTTCTGCTGCTCGTCGTTTGGCCACGGGCAGTAGCACGAGCGGCAGCTCTAGCTCCGGTTCGGGATCGTCTTCTACGACCACGGGTGTGCAGGGTATGGAGAAGTACGCGTCGCTCATCGGTGTGGACCCGGACATGCTGTTTTACCTGGCTGTCGCGGGTATCGGCTGCATGGTTGCTATTCTGTTCGGAGCCTACGGTCTCGTCATGGGTGTGTGTTACTTCGTTGTCGAGGACTTTCAGACGTTCAGCCGCAAGTGGTTGGACAAGGCTATCGGCGTGCTCATGATGATTCTCATTCTGTCCGAGTACGTGGTTGGCGCTACGGCCATGTACCAGATCTGCTATTGCATTGACAATGACTCGGTGGATGTGAGCTTTTTCCTCGCTATCATCACACTGTTGGTGCTTGCTTTCGGAACTATTTTGTACGGTGTTCTTGTGATCAAGAACAATGAGGACGAGCTGCGTGACCTGGGCACGAAGGACCACTTCGATAAGAAGTTTCACAACCGGTATGGTCCTCTTTACGATGAGCACAGCTTCGAGGGTCGCTTCTTCTTCGCTCCCAAGCTGCTGCTCGCACTGCTCTGCGGTATGACGACCGGTATGGTCTGGATCCAGGGTTTGTGGCAGATTATTGTTTTGATCGCGTTCCACATTGCGTTCCTGCTGTACCTGGAGATCAAGCAGCCGTACCCCACCGCGTTCGTGCAGAAGACGTCGAGCTTTGTCATTATTATCAAGATCTCGGCGCTTTTCCTGAGTTTCTTCCTGCTTTCGAGCGCCACGAGCTTCACAGAGAGCATCCCGGATGACCTTCGCGAGGGCGTGGCTTTCGCGATTGTTGGCCTTCAGGTTCTTGTGCTGGTGTGCCTGATGATTCGTCAGGTGTACATCTTCTACCGCACATGGAAGCTCAAGCGTGACGGCGTGTCCGACGATGACAAGGCCGTCACCGTGCAGACTACGAACGCGCGGGAGGGTTCCGAGGCTTTCTTCGCTCTGGGTGGCGAGCCGCAGTATTACGGTAACAACAACCAGAGCCGCGGCAACTCACTGGCTGTGCTGGGCGACGACTCGACTCCCAAGATGCAGGACCCACGCCAGTACGCGCAGGAAACCCCTGCTAACTACAATAATGGCAACCGGCTTCGTGGCCTTCAGCCCCAGCCCGGCCACGGCATGACGCGCACCCACACCATGGTGCAGCACGAGGGCCACCACCGCAACAACGAAGTTGACCTGTAGAGCTGAGCTGATGCGGACACTAGACGGTGATGTATGCCTGTCTACCGAACGTCATGTTTGAGAAACCGAGCGCTAGGTTTTGTTTTGCTTCGTCTAATAAGCACTACGTGTTTTTCATTTAGTAGTGTCTTGTGCTGTGCTGTGCTGGCAATCGAGTACACGTGGAGTTGAGTGCTTCAGTCTTCCGTGTTCTCGTAGTTCAATTTGTGTCGTCCTGGTTGAAAGCAAGTTGTTTGGATGTAACGTGGTGTAAGAAGGCTCTTCCTAAAATGTTTTGATCGACATCAATTTGTTTGGATGCACCAAGGTGTCAAAATAATAATCAACCTGCATGAAGACAAGCAAGTTCACTGTGCATTACCCAACAATTTGTACTCGACAAACTTGCGACACCTGTTGACCCGATTCGTTTTACAGCTCGCGTTCTTACCGGTTGTCGTTTCTCATTCTGCATTTCACCACGAGGTTGTTAAACCCACATACACATTGATTCACAATCGTCGAAGGGCAATGTCCGAAGAAAACGCCGTCCAAATTTTCCGAATCCTAGCTGGAATCGCTACAATCGGGTTGGCATCCAGTCCCTCCTTGCAAATGCATCGCATTTACAAGCAGAAACACGTTGGAGTCTCTTCGGTTGTTCCTCTAGCTGCGCTTCTTGGAAGTTCGCACATTTGGTAAGTTCCTGCCACCTCGGAACCTGCACGAGCGTCAAGCAAACACTAACATTGAAATCAATCTGGCCGTCCATTTTCAGGATGCTGTACGGCTACCTCACCGACAACTTTTTCCCGCTGCTCTCGTGCTTCCTGTACGGAGAATGCTGTGCCATCGTGTTCTTGGGTATTTACTGCTATTACTGCACCGACAAGTGCTACGTGACCCGCGTGCTAGCTGCGGTTTTTACCATTATGGGCATCGTGACCATCTATGCGATCGTCGGTACTCTGGGATATACGGGACAAACAACCTCGAGTGTCAAGACCGTTATGGGTCTGATCGCCGATTGTGGAGGGATCTGTCTGTACGGCGCACCCATGGAGAAGCTGTTTCAAGTCCTCAAGCACAAATCGGCCGTCTTCATCAACGTGCACATGGTGATAGCTGGACTCATAAGCAACACCCTCTGGCTCACGTACGGGTTCCTGATCACGAACTGGTTCATTATATCCCTCAATGCCCTTTTCGTGACGGTCAACGTGTTCACACTCTGTCTCTATCAGATCTACGATCCGAGGACGCACCCGTTACAGGACGGCTGCGATGCATATCCAAGCAGCGACAATGAAGGAAGCATTTCTGTGTGCATCGAGCGGGCACCACACCTAAGTATCACATCGTTTGAACCGTCGATCACAAGCCTACCTCGTTCTGACTACGCGTATTTCCCATCGCCTGTGACCACTGCACGGTAAATGCCCAATATGAAAATCATGAAAACTCTACTCACAACTCGTAGACGCTTGACTTACAACGTTTGCTTGAGATGTGGAGTTACTGACCATTAGCACTCGCAGGATACCAAGCACTCTGACCAACAAGAGTCGAACAACTACAGACAAATCTGCTGCAAGCTACCAAGTGGATGAGAGCAGATCAAGCCGGGGTCAAACTTATCCTGAGCGAAAGCCCAGCACGAAGCCTGCCGCGAAGCCGCTGCCTGCGGGCAGACTGAACTCCAGCACCTTCATGATTGACTTGTACATCGAGTCCAAATCCTTGGTGTCAAACACGCCGTCCTAGCAAAAAGTCAAGTTAAATGACAATCCAAACACCAACGATCACAACAGTCCTCACCCTACCTTGTTAATGTCGAGGTAGTTCTTCACATCACGCTCCATCTTCTGATAGTTTACGTCCACATACCCCGAGTAGCTCGCGCACTGCAGAAGGATGAAGAGCGTGCCTACGGCCACCGCCCCGAGCTTGGACATTTTTTTGAGTGCGAAGCCCGCGCATGCGCCCATGCAGAAGCCCCACGAGATTTGTCCGCCTTTGCCCGAGGCCAGGAACTCGTCCACTTTCTTCTGCAAATTGCTGTAGTCCTCAGGAAGCAGCGCCGCCATTTGTGCAATTGCAATAGTTGAAAGTTCCTGCAGCTTCTTCTTGGCTTGCTCCACGGGGTCCTCGTTGGCTCCTTTTCCGGAACTTCCAGCACAAAGTGCAGGTTCCTGTTCGTCCAGCAGCTCCAGAGCTGCACAAGCTCCTGCAGCCAATGCCGCAGCCTTCCAGTAACCCAGTACATTGCCATTAACTGCAGTGCGGTGGGTCTCCGCCAGCTCCAAAGTCCTATAACGTTAAAGTATCAGATATAACAAATAAAATTGAAATATGATGTTAGGTCTAAAAATGACAGTTGTTATATCAGACACAGGAGGTGATTATACCGGGCTTGCGAACCGAATGCTGCAGCGGCGCTGGGCTTCGCGGCCTTGGCGTGCGCTTTTAACAGCGGGGTG